>SJXQ01003583.1:246951-259798 GCA_006408695.1 Aepyceros melampus | reverse complement strand
ATGGACTGGTTGGATCTCCTTGCAGTCCAAGGGACTCTCAAGAGTCTCCTCCAACACCACAGTTCAAAAGCATCAATTCATCGGCACTCACCTTTCTTTATAGTACAACTCTCACATCCGTACATACATCCTGGAAAAAACATAGCTTTGACTAGATGGACCTTTGTCAGCAAAGTAATGTCTCTGCTTTTTAATATGCTGTCTAGGCTGGTCATAACTTTTCTTCCAAGGAGCAAGAGTCTTTTAATTTCATGGCTGCAATCACCATCTGCAGTGATTTTGGAGCTCCAAAAAAATAAAGTCTGCCACTGTTTCCATGGTTTCCCCTTCTATTTGCCACGAAGTGATGGGACCGGATGCCGTGATCTTAGTTTTCTGAATGTTGAGTTTTAAGCCAACTTTTTCGCTCTCCTCTTTCACTTTCATCAAGAGCCTCTTCAGTTCTTCTTCACTTTCTGCCTTAAGCGTGGTGTCATCTGCATATCTGAAGTTACTGATATTTCTCCTGGCAGTCTTGATTCCAGCTTGTGCTTCTTCCAGCCCAGCGTTTCTCATGATGTACTCTGCATATAGATTAAATAAGCAGGGTGACAATATGCAGCCTTGATGTACTCCTTTCCCTATTTGGAACCAATCTATTGTCCCATGTTCAGTTCTAATGGTTACTTCCTGACCTGCATACATATTTCTCAAGAGGCAGGTCAGATGGCCTGGTATTCCCATCTCTTTAAGAATTTTCCACAGTTTGTTGTGACCCACACAGTCAAAGGCTTTGGCAGCACTATAACAGCATCAGCTTTTAGGATTTGAAATAGCTCAGCTGGAATTCCATCACCTCCACTAGCTTTGTTCATAGTGATGATTCCTAAAGCCCACTTGACTTCAGAGTCCAAGACATCCAGTTCTAGGTGAGTGGTCACACCATTGTGGTTATCTGTGTCATTAAGATTCCTTTTGTGTTGTTCTTCTGTGTATTCTTGTCACTTCTTAATCTCTTCTGCTGTTAGTTCCATACCATTTCTTCCTTTATTGTGCCCATCTTTGCATGAAATGTTCCCTTGGTATCTCTACTTTTCTTGAAGAGATCTCTAGTCTTTCCCATTCTATGGTTTTTTTTTTTTTTTTTGCATTGATTTCTGAGGAAAGCTTTCTTATCTTTCCTTGCTATTCTTCAGAACTCTGAATTCATATGAGTATATCTTTCCTTTTCTCCTTTCCCTTTAACTTCTCTCTCTGCTATTNACAGTATTGTAAAGCAAAACAAACTGAAAAAAAATTAATTAAAAAAATTTAAACTTCCCAGTAGTCCATTAAAATACTTTTTGTATAGGCATCTGTTTTATTTTCTTACACATGCAGCCATTCAAATGCTGGTTTATCTGCTGCCCATGAATTAACAAGGATGATGTATTAGAACCACTTTTGAGAATGATTTAAACGTCACACGCTCATCATTGGATTCACTTTCCTCGTTTTTGAAAGCTAATTACCAATTTGTCCATTGAAATGTGAGTGGTCCTGTGGAAAGTAAAATATAGTTGTTCGTATTTATTTACAAGCCAGGAAATTGTTGACAGACTCGCCACTGCCACAGAAGCTGGAGAAAGAAATTGAAATGATTTTTATTGATGCGGACTTCCAAGAGGTAACGTTTCACCACGCTAATATGAGAACAAGGAAATCTGTCCAACAGGAGGCACTTTTAAGCCCTGAGACAAGGATGAAGCACGTCAGTTTTCCTCGATGGACAAAGTGAGAGTGAAAGATTTAGATCCTTAAAGAAAGGAGAAGGAAGTGCTTTTCAAAGCCTGGGTGAGCATGTGGGTGACAAGGACCCCGCTGCCTGAGGGCACTTCCACAGTCCACCGCAGCCTTCTTCCCTCTCGCTGGCAGAGGCATGGTTTATCCTCAGGCAGAGCTGCACAGAGTCAGTGAAAACCCCTCTCGAACCTCAGATGCTGTGTCACAAGTCTGCACACTGCCTTCTCGCCGAGCTTATAATGAGTTTTCCTCGCTGCTATTACCTGAGCCCCAAAATGCACATTAAAGGACACTGTCAATTAACATTTGGATCAAAATGTGACCTGCATGACGACTGACAGGGTTTCTTGCAGATAGTCCTGCAGAGTCCAAATGTCTACTCGTATATTCTCCACAGTCTATTACTAAGAAGGTGGAATGTTCAATTAAAAGGAGGTAACCCTTTGAGACCCACAAAAACACAAGAATTCTGCATATTCCTATTAGTTATGTGATATCTCTTAATAAATGGGCAGTTTCTTTGTAGTGCGGCTCATACGAGAAGCGAGAGATACAGACAACGTGGGCTCAGGTCTCCTGACTTTACTCCTGAGAAGCCAGACCATCTTGGCTGCATTTTGCCCTCTCTCTGCCACCACGCCTCACCCCCAGCCAGTCTTTCTCCATATAAACAGGTGTGTCAGTCATTACAAAGAATGAAATGATGCCACTTGCAGCAAATGGAGGCACCTAGAGTTTGGCATACTGAGTGAAGAAAGTCGACATGGGAGAGATATATGACATCCTTTATATTTGGAATCCAAAAAGACATGATACAAACAAACTTATTTATAAGACAGTCTCACAGACTTACAGAATCCAGGGAGAAGGGTGGGGGTAAGGGATAGATAGGGAGTTTGGGACCAAAATGTACACTCTGCTATATTTAAAATAGATAAGCAAAAGGGACCTACTGTATAGCAGAAGGAACTCTGCTCAATGTTATGTGACAGCCTGGATGGAAGGAGGGTTTGGGGGAGAATGGCTACATGCACACGCATTGCCGAGTCCCTTTGCTGTCCCCCTGAAACTATCACAGCACTGTTAGTCAGCAATACTCCAATATAAAATAATTCATTTTTTAAAGGCAGCACTATATTGGTAAAGCAATGAACATGCAGATCAGTCAAGCAGGACAGAGAACCCAGGTACAGATCCATACAGAGTCCACTGACATGGGCAGTACCTCCTAGAACTGAATCAGTGACTAAAAGAGAAAATATATATCAGCATCTAGAGTTGGACTTGCCTTCTACTGAGGGTTATTTAAGAGCATCTGTGTGTGTGAACGTCTGCAGATACCAAAATCCAATTCTGGTCTTCATTTTCAAACATTTCCTTGAATGTTACTGTTGAAGGAATTGAGAAGACCATCTCGATTCAGAACATGTGACTGTCTCTTTTCTGCTGCAGAGTGAAGACTGCCCTCCATGCAGGTCCTCTGGTGACTACGCTGTGCATCTTCCTATTCCAGGGCACACTTAATGCTGTTCCAGTCTGTACTGGTCTGAACTTAAGAAACAGAGCTAAATGATCAACCATACAGGAATGCTTGTGTCAGTCCACAGCTTCTCAGACTGCAGACCCTCCCGGTCCTCCTGCTCTCCCCCACCTTCCTCTTGCACGGCTGCTGCAGCATCTTGGTCGTCTCTGAAACACCAGGCTCACTGCTGCCTTCAGTTCAGTTCAGTTCCGTTCAGTCGCGCAGTCGTGTCCGACTCTTTGCGACCCCATGAATCGCAGACAGTCCACGGGTTGCAAAGAGTCGGACACGACTGAGCGACTTCACGTTCACTTTCACTTTCACTTGCTGTACAAAAGCTTCTAAGTTTTATTAGGTCCCACTTGCTTAATTTTGTTTTTGTTTCCATTAAGCTAGAAGGCGGGTCATAGAGGGTCTTGCTGTGATTTGTGTGAAAGAGTGTTCTGTGCTGTGCTGTTAGTCGCTCAGTCACGTCTGACTCTTTGTGACCCCATGGACTGTAGCCCGCCAGGCTCTTCTGTCCATGGGGATTCTCCAGACAAGAATACTGGTGTGGGTTGCCATGCATTCCTCCAGGGGATATTCCCAACCCAGGGACTGAACCCAGGTCTCCTGCTTTGTGGGCAAATTCTTTATGAACTGATCCACCAGGGAAGCCCAAAGAGTGTTCTGCTTATGTAAAAACCCCATTTTGATCAACCTTTGCAGTTATTGAACTGCAGAAATTCACAAGAACGTCTTATTTAGTGGCTGTGAAGTCACTGAATGAAATAAAATCAGATTTGGCCCAGTATTTCATGGAAGCCTCAGTAGCAGGGACTGGGCCTTTTTCCTTTAAAGTGAACCTACTTAGCACTGTTTATTGATGCTCTCCTAAGTCTCAATGGTTCAGTGATAACAGAATCTTTTTTATCACTGGATTATCCTGAAACAATACAATTTATTTTTTAGGAAAATTTCAATATGAGTAAATTTGATTTGACCTCTAATTTCATATTCTTAAAACTTTATAGATTGCCTTTTGGTCTTAAGTGGTCCTCAAACCATGCAGTTTTGCAGATAAGTAAAGATGACTCTGTTCCTAGAAACTGTTACTGTTACTACCACGGGTAGGAACTAAAGTCTGTCTGATCCATTGTAATTTATAACATCACTTCACATGTATTTCTCACTAAATTCTTTCATGTTAATTGTAGAACACCTATAGAGTTAAATATGTGAAATGTATTTTTGTCTCATGTCCTGGTTTCCATGTATTTACTTCCATATTTTCTGTTACAAAGGAATATCTGTGCTTTATTTGATAGAACCTCCAAAGATTATGCAGTGTGTCTGACAGAACAATTTCCAGTTAGTCATGATGGGTAATCTCCCTAGTATTAGAATAGTCTTGATACAACGTGAAAAGAAGTGTTGGGAATTTGTGATACAGTCATAAATGAAGTGTTAGTCACTCAGTTGTGTCTGACTTCTGGTGACCCCGTAGACTGCAGCCCAAAAGTGATGTGAAGTATAAACTATTGAAAAGGAAGTTGATTAACACATTGAAAGCGTAAAGGGAAAACGAAAAGGAGGAAAGTAAAGATTATGCAGTGTGTCTGACAGAACAATTTCCAGTTAGTCATGATGGGTAATCTTCCTAGTATTAGAATAGTCTTGATACAATGTGAAAAGAAGTGTTGGGAATTTGTGATACAGTCATAAGTGAAGTGTTAGTCACTCAGTTGTGTCTGACTTCTGGTGACCCCGTAGACTGCAGCCCAAAAGTGATGTGAAGTGTAAACTATTGAAAAGGAAGTTGATTAACACATTGAAAGCGTAAAGGGAAAACGAAAAGGAGAAAAGACGCTCTCGCCACACCTCGGAAAGTGTCGTTTTGTTAGTTGAAATTCCTTAAGTTATTTAGCCTTTTTTTTTTAAATTTAAATAATCTGTCATGTAGACTCAATCTCCATGACTTTGATTTGAGATTTTGGAATTCTGTTTGTATTTATCAGATAAAAAAGGATGATCTTAAAAATATACTGTTTCATAAACTGAACATTTATTTTGAATGGAACTTGCCTTATTTGTTTTATTGCATGTATATGTTTATGATTTTTATCAAGATGAGGAAGAGAACTATTTAAATTTTAATTCTTAGGATAGACTCCAGGGCATGTTCATACAAATCAGGGTCCTGGCAAGCCTCAGTGAGCCGAGGCCCCTCAGAGGGAGCCAGCAGCAGGAAACGATAGGTTGAGAGGCAGTGAGCAGAAGCTCGTATCTGCACATGTTTATTTTCAATAATTAGGCACAGTGTTAATAGAAACATTTGTTTGAGGCAAAGGCTGGTTATTTGCACAAATAGTGGAAATATGTGGTACTGTAGTTTTGCTATGAAGCCTATAAGATTAACTAAGCAAGAAACACTCAACTCAGTGTAATAAGACCGTGTTTCCTAAGAGAATTAGAAATGGAATAAACTTCAAAATGTCTAATGTATTTTATTTCAGAACAATGTCCTTAACATGATTAGTCCTATTTTCTTTTAAAAGGCTTCATTGAAGTGTAATTTATATACTATACATTTTTTTGAGTGTAAAATTCAACACCTTTTAGTATACTCACCATTGTGCATACATCACCACAATCAATTGTTGAACACTTCCATTGGCTGAAAAGAAATCCTGAAAATATGGTATATTAATACATATATATGGAATCTGGATGGCATCACCAGCTCGATGGACGTGAGTCTGAGGACGTGACTCCAGGAGCTGGTGATGGATAGGGAGGCCTGGCGTGCTGCGATTCATGGGGTCACGAAGAGTCCGACACATCTGAGCAACTGAACTGAACTGAACTGATACGGAATTTAGAAAAATGGTACTGGGGAGCCTACTTGCAGGACAGGCACAGAGACACGGAGGTGGAGAACGGACTTGTGGACACAGAAGTCGGGGGGAGGGTGGGACAGACTGAGAGTGTGGCACTGACATGTGCACACTCCCAGGTGTGAAATAGACAGCCAGGGGGCTGCTACACAATGCAGGGAGCTCAGCTCTGTGCTCCATGATGACCTAGAGGCTCCGAAGGGGGGAGCATTCGAAGAGTCCGACACATCTGAGCAACTGAACTGAACTGAAATGATACGGAATTTAGTAAAATGGTACTGGGGAGCCTACTTGCAGGACAGGCACAGAGACACGGAGGTGGAGAACGGACTTGTGGACACAGAAGTCGGGGGAGGGTGGGACAGACTGAGAGTGTGGCACTGACACGTGCACACTCCCAGGTGTGAAATAGACAGCCAGGGGGCTGCTACACAATGCAGGGAGCTCAGCTCTGTGCTCCGTGATGACCTAGAGGCTCCGAAAAGGGGGAGCATATGTGTGCATAAAGCTGGTTCACGCTGTTGTACAGCAGAAACTAACACGACATTGTCAAGCAATTCTACTCCAATTAAAAATAAATAAATAATTGAAAAAAAGAAACCCTGGACTCCTTAGCCACTGCTCTCTAATCCTCTCGTATTTCCACCATCCCTAAGCAATGGATTTTCTTATTCTCCAGATTTTCCAGTTCTGTACAATGCATGGTCCTTTGAGACTGATTATTTAGCTTGTCTATAGTTTTCAAGGTTCAACTACATTGTAGCATGTATCGATAATTTATTTTCATTGATGACTAATGTTCTGTTTAGGGGTATACTGCTTTTATCCGTTGATTTGGGTTGTTTTCATCTTTTGACTATTATGAAGAATGCTGCTAAGAACATTTGTGTATAAGTTTTTATGTGAACACATATTTTAATTTCCCTTAGGTATATACATAGGAATGGGATTGTTGGATCATATAGGAATGCAATGTTTAATCTTTTTAAGGAACAGCTGGACTGTTTCCAAAGTGGCTGCAGCATTTTGCATTCCCATAAGCAATGTTTAAGTGTTACAATTTCTCCATACCCTGTCTGTTACTTGGTCTGTGTGTGTGTGTGTGTGTGTCTGTGTCTGTGTCTGTGTGAAATGATAGTCATCCTAGTGACTGTGAAGTGGTATCTCCTTGGGGTTTTGATTTTTATTTCTATATTGGCTAATGACACTGAGTATCTTCTCAGACATTTTATATCTTCTTCAGAGAGCTATCTATTCAGATCCCCTGCCTATTTTTAATTGGATTGTCTCTTTTAGTTTTATTAGCTCTTTATATGGTCTAGATACAAGTCCCTTTTACATATATTATTTGCAAAACTGTTCTCCTGTGAGTTATCTTTTTCACTTTCTTAACAGTGTCTTTTGGAGCAAGAAGTATTTAATTTTGATGATTTCCAGTTTTTCTTTCATTGTTGTTTTGGTGTTTTTGGTGCCACACCTAATACTATCTGATCCAAATTGACAAAGGCCAAGACATAACACTCATTCTAATATTTTCATAGCTTATGCCTCTTAGGTTTAGTTATTCAATCTACTTTGAGTTAATTTTTGTATATGGTGTAAGGTAAGGGTCCGACTTGATTATTTTTCATATGAACATCTAGCAGTCCAAGCACCATTTGTTGAAAAAACTATTGCCGTTTCATCTTCATCATAAATCGTTTGTAAATCTTAGAGTGTATTTCTGGACTATCAGTAATATTCCATTGTTCTATATGTCTGTTTTTAAGCTAGTACTATGTTTTCTTTCTTTCTTTCTTTTTTTCTTTGCTTACCATAGTTTTCTAGTAAGTTTTGAAATTGGGAAATGTTCAGTTCATTCTCTCAATCATGGCCGACTCTGCGACCCCATGAACTGCAGCACGCCAGGCCCCCCTGTCCATCACCAACTCCTGGAGTTCACTCAGACTCACGTTCATCAAGTCAGTGATGCCATCCAGCCATCTCATCCTCTGTCGTCCCCTTCTTCTTCTGCCTTCAATCCTTCCTAGCATCAGGGTCTTTTCAAATGAGTCAGTTCTTCCCATCAGGTGGCCAAAGTATTGAAGTTTCAGCTTCAGCATCAGTCCTTCCAATGAATATTCATGACTGATAGCCTTTACGATGGACTGGTTGGATCTCCTTGCAGTCCAAGGGACTCTCAAGAGTCTCCTCCAACACCACAGTTCAAAAGCATCAATTCATCGGCACTCACCTTTCTTTATAGTACAACCTCACATCCGTACATACATCCTGGAAAAAACATAGCTTTGACTAGATGGACCTTTGTCAGCAAAGTAATGTCTCTGCTTTTTAATATGCTGTCTAGGCTGGTCATAACTTTTCTTCCAAGGAGCAAGAGTCTTTTAATTTCATGGCTGCAATCACCATCTGCAGTGATTTTGGAGCTCCAAAAAAATAAAGTCTGCCACTGTTTCCATGGTTTCCCCTTCTATTTGCCACGAAGTGATGGGACCGGATGCCGTGATCTTAGTTTTCTGAATGTTGAGTTTTAAGCCAACTTTTTCGCTCTCCTCTTTCACTTTCATCAAGAGCCTCTTCAGTTCTTCTTCACTTTCTGCCTTAAGCGTGGTGTCATCTGCATATCTGAAGTTACTGATATTTCTCCTGGCAGTCTTGATTCCAGCTTGTGCTTCTTCCAGCCCAGCGTTTCTCATGATGTACTCTGCATATAGATTAAATAAGCAGGGTGACAATATGCAGCCTTGATGTACTCCTTTCCCTATTTGGAACCAATCTATTGTCCCATGTTCAGTTCTAATGGTTACTTCCTGACCTGCATACATATTTCTCAAGAGGCAGGTCAGATGGCCTGGTATTCCCATCTCTTTAAGAATTTTCCACAGTTTGTTGTGACCCACACAGTCAAAGGCTTTGGCAGCACTATAACAGCATCAGCTTTTAGGATTTGAAATAGCTCAGCTGGAATTCCATCACCTCCACTAGCTTTGTTCATAGTGATGATTCCTAAAGCCCACTTGACTTCAGAGTCCAAGACATCCAGTTCTAGGTGAGTGGTCACACCATTGTGGTTATCTGTGTCATTAAGATTCCTTTTGTGTTGTTCTTCTGTGTATTCTTGTCACTTCTTAATCTCTTCTGCTGTTAGTTCCATACCATTTCTGTCCTTTATTGTGCCCATCTTTGCATGAAATGTTCCCTTGGTATCTCTACTTTTCTTGAAGAGATCTCTAGTCTTTCCCATTCTATGGTTTTTTTTTTTTTTTTTGCATTGATTTCTGAGGAAAGCTTTCTTATCTTTCCTTGCTATTCTTCAGAACTCTGAATTCATATGAGTATATCTTTCCTTTTCTCCTTTCCCTTTAACTTCTCTCTCTGCTATTTGTAAAGCCTCCTCAGACAACCATTTTGTTTTTCTGTATTTCTTTTTCTTAGGGATGGTCTTGATCACAGCCTCCTGTACTATGTCACAAACCTCTGCCAATAATTCTTCAGGAACTCTATCAGATTTAATCTCTTGAATCTGTTTGTAACTTCCACTGTATTATTGTAAAGGATTTGATTTAGGTCATAACTTAGGGAATGTAAACCCTCCAAAATTGTCCTTCCTTTTCAAGATTTTTTGGCTATTCTGGTTCTTTTGCATTTACACATAAATTTCAGAATAAATTTCCTAATTTATCAGTTTATAGAGCATTGCTACCTTAGTATGGAGAAGGCAATGGCAACTCACTCCAGTACTCTTGCCTGGAAAATCCCATGGACAGAGGAGCCTGGTGGGCTGCAGTCCATGGGGTCATGAAGAGTCAGACACGACTGATTGACTTCACTTTCACTTTTCACTTTCATGCATTGGAGAAGGAGATGGCAACCCACTCCAGTGTTCTTCCCTGGAGAATCCCAGGGACGGGGGAGCCTGGTGGGCTGCCATCTATGGGGTTGCAAAGAGTCAGACATGACTGAAGTGACTTAGCAGCAGCAGCAGCAGCTACCGTAACAATATTAAGCTTTACAATCCAGGAACATGGATGTCTTTCTATTGAATTGGATCTTTAATTTCCTTCCACATTTGTTGTTTTCAGTGTATAACTTTACTTCGTTGTTTAAATTTATTCCCGAATATTTCATTACTTTGCTGAATTGATTTATTAGTAGTTAGTTCTGTGTTTACAATAACCTTTCAATGGCATATTTAAGACTTAAAGTTTGATCACATTCTCAATACTTTTGACAACATTAGAGACATTCTGGGTTATGGCAAACATGATTTGAAACACATAAAAACTTTATCATTTTTTTAGGTAATTTAATACCTATGGTGGAATAACAAGCAATACGGTTCATTTTGTGACACTACATTTCCATTATTTTGCATACTAGGTTTAGCTAACAATATAGACCTGAACTTAAGAAAATCATAAATTAGTTGCATGAAGCTCTCTAAGTCATTTTTCCTCAAAATGAAATCTCCAAACTGGCAGTACGTACTAGCATCAAATGGAAATTTGTTAGTTATTTTTGAGTCCCACTTCAGATTTTTTGAATTGAATGTGTCTTGTCACACTGCACTGACTCCTAAAGCTTTATAGTAAGTTTTGAAATCAGGTAGTGTGAATCTTTGGGATTTTTCAAAATTGTTTTGGCTATCCTATGCCCTCTTTTTTTCATATAAATAGCAAAGTCAGCTTTTCAGTTTCTACAAAAGCTTTCTGGGTTTTTGATTGGAATTTCATTGACACTATCTATCAGTCTGAGAAGCATTGATGTCTTAATAACATCGATCCTTCTAAACCATGGATACCAATCTTTTTTTATTACTCTCACCAATGGTTTATAGTTTTAACAGACAAATCTTTTTTAGATTGTTGCTGTTTACTCTCTAAGTCATGTTCACCTCTTTTGTGACCACGGGGACTGTAGCCCTCCAGGCTCGTGGGATTCTCTAGGCAAGAAAAATGGAGTAGGTTGCCATTTCCTTCTCCAGGGGATCTTCCTGACCCAGGCATCGAAGTTGCATCTCCTGTATTGGCAGGTGGATTCTTTACCACTGAGCCATCAGGGAAGCCCTAAAAAGGAAGCTCTTTTAAGATTTAACATACAAATTTTGTTAGTTTATTTCTATTTTTTGAATCCTATTTTAATAGTCGTTTCAATTTTTGGGGTGCTTGAATAAAAATTACATATTTCTGTCTTGTGTGTGTGATTAGTCACTCAGTCATGTCTGACTGTTTGAGACCCCAAGGACTATAGCCCACCAGGTTCCTCTGTTCATGGGATCTCCAGGCAAGAATACTGGAATGCATTGTCATTCCCTTCTCCAGGGGATCTTCCCAACCCAGAGAATGAACCTGGGTCTCCCGCACTGCAGGCAGATTCTTTACCATCTGAGCCACCAGGGAAGTCCATTTATATTTTAAGACCTTGCTAAACATACTTATTAGATCCAGCAGTCTTTTTTTTTTTTTTTTTTTAATTCTTGGCATTTTCTACATAGACAATCCTGTCATCTGAAATTTTTTTAAAGTTTTATTTCTTTTTCCCAATCCTTTTAATTCTTTTTCTTCCCTTGTTGCACTGGTTATTATTTCCCATACAGTGTTAAATAGGAGTTATCAGAGAATGAAACATTTTAAAATGTTTTATCTACTATTATATGTACCTGGAAATGTTGCAGAGAAGCTTTAAAATATAAAATTATAATATTCTTATTTGTAATCATTAGGAAAAAATCAACTAGCAGTTTTTAAAAAGGAAAAGGCAATGGCACCCCACTCCAGTACTCTTGCCTGGAAAATCGCTTGGACGGAGGAGCCTGGTGGGCTGTGGTCCCTGGGGTCGCGAAGAGTTGGACACGACTGAGTGACTTCCCTTTCACTTTTCACTTTCATGCATTGGAGAAGGAAATGGCAACCCACTCCAGTGTTCTTGCCTGGAGAATCCCAGGGACGGGGGAGCCTGGTGGGCTGCCATCTATGGGGTCGCACAGAGTCGGACACAACTGAAGTGGACTTAGCAGCAGCAGTTTTTAAAAAGAAAAGAATAGACTATGCAAAGTTATACACCAGCATTTGACAACAGAAATGGGAGGTATGGGAGGACCTTGGAGATCCCTCTGTCCAACTCTCCTATTATTCATTAAGCAGAAATGAGGTTCTCTGTTGAAGTGACTGGGAATTTTTGGTTATAATAATCAGATCTCTAGATTCTTAGCCCCGTTCTTTTTCCCGGAAAGATAATTTCTTAAAAAATGATGACATCTCCACCGCCAGTGGCTTAAGCTTTAATTGTGAGTGCCCAGATTTCAGTCTCTACACCCCTAACTTGCCACTTGAAAAACAATCCAGGGACTTCCCTGGTGGTCCAGGGGTTCAGAATCCATCACCCAGTGCAGGGGACATGGGTTCGATCTGGTCTGGGAAGATTCCACATGCTGCGAGGTGTCGGAGTCCATGTGCCCAGACTGCCGAGCCTCTCCTTAGAGCCAGCAGGCCACAACAAAAGCAGCTGCGGCAATGAGAAGCCTGCGCGCAACTAGCGCGTAGCCCCCGCTCGCCGCAGCTAGAGCCCCCCCAGCAACGGAGCCCCGTGGAGCCCCAGTGACAGCTAGAGAGCACCCCCCAGCAACAGAGCCCCGTGGAGCCCCAGTGACAGCTAGAGAGCCCCCCCCAGCAACGGAGACCCGTGGAGC
>SJXQ01003583.1:0-246704 GCA_006408695.1 Aepyceros melampus | reverse complement strand
ATATTCAAACAAAACAAAATGAAAAGACTCCAGCTTTGTGCTTTGAGACGTGCTCCTCCTGTCTGTAACCTCCCCTCTGCAGAGGCTGTTTAGAGATAGGTACTGATGCTTGGATCCTCCCCCAGAAATTCTGACTTGATTGGTCTGGGGTATGCCCTGGGCATTGGGACTTTTAACAACTCACCCTGTGATTTTATTGTGCTAATATTCTCCTTCCCAGGGCTGTTTGGCACTCAGAACCTTTAGATGGAAGCTTGTTATAATCTTTGTGTCAGAGGCGATTCAGGTGTTTGGGATTTTAATAGACACCAGGCCCTTCTTGGGCTAGCTGAAGTATTTGGTGTCTATTGCCCTTGGCCTACTGCCTATGTGGACCTGCTGAGGTCTTACTGGGTAATTTCTGCTGCTGGGGAAACAGGCTTTCTGTGCATTGACTTTCAATGACCTTCCAGCCGTGATTCCCTCCCGGCCTTCACCTGCAGATGTCTGCCTGCCTGTTCTTACCGGCTGGCTTGGCGAAATGCTTACACCATCTGTCCTGGGCTGTCTGGACCGAGCAGGTTTGAACAGGGGGCGGACTTTCCTGTGGAGTCAAAGGTCAGCCATACTACTCTGGCTTAGAGCAAAGATTTTCTAGGTAGCTTTCCCTCACAACTTCTGACATGGCCGCAACTTCTCACATTGTGTCTTAAAAGAGATATACACATATATATGGGAGGATTTCTATGTAATACATATAAAATAAAAAGCAAAGTGGCATATTTGCATAAAATGGAGGCATACATATCTTATTTAACAAAATATATTTTCTCTTTATTTCACTGACCATTTTATTGGCTGTAATAAGAACTATTCCAGGACCAAAGAGTTAAAAGGCTAACAAACTGAAACCACTCCTGATGTGGAAAAAGACTTTCTAATCTGAAGCATTCCTCCTGATTCTGTTTTCAAGATCTATAAACATCATATGTTGAGTGGACAGTATTATAATGTTTTGGCTTAAACTATGGTCTGTTTTTCTTTCTTTCTTTTTCTTTTTTTTTATCCCCTTGAGACGAACCTAATTGATTCAAAAGACAAAGACGAAGGACATTACAAGAGAAACAGGGATCGAATACTAACA
Organism: Aepyceros melampus; assembly: GCA_006408695.1. Classification (NCBI taxonomy): domain Eukaryota; kingdom Metazoa; phylum Chordata; class Mammalia; order Artiodactyla; family Bovidae; genus Aepyceros; species Aepyceros melampus. The sequence goes on along the minus strand of SJXQ01003583.1, from coordinate 245,581 downwards.
GTTCATGTACATATGGAATTACTTATTTTATCATCAGAAAATGTTCCCTTCACACAGAGAGTGGCCAAAGTGATTCTTTTACCATTTGATCGCTCAGTTAATATAAAGAGTTCTATGCTGCATTCTTAGCCTGAAAAGACATGCCATAAAGTAGATACATAGAAAGGTCTCTTACCTTGGCAAAATTGGCCAAAGAACAGATTTTGCTGCTGAGAAACTTCGGAAAAATTTTGCATATACCCAATCTCACAAGATCATGGGTCCTTTTTCTCTGGGGATAAAGGTCAAGTTATATGGATTATGAACGTCAGTAAAGGTCCTTTAGAAAAGTATTCTTTACCTAAATCTAGCTCCACATCTCTTTTTGCACCCCACCCTCTCTCCTGCCCAGAGCCACCTCAGTCCCTCCCTACGCACATACAGACTTGCTGTTCCAAGTTTTCCTTGGGTGGCGAGTGAGAAGGCCTAACATTTGTATAAGATGCTCGTCACGTTAACGCAATTGAATCTGTGAGCTCAAGGGCTTAATATGCCACAAGTCAAGGCACTGTATTATCGAACATATGGATTTTTTTTAAAGAATAAGCATTCCTGACATCAAGCATATGCTTTATGAAACTGATAACATTCAGCCCAGCGTTGTTTTGTCTCAGCATTGGAACACTGGGAGGTACCTCAGCCTGATGCACTGGCAGACAGTGGAGTTCTCAGCGGGAACGTTCAGTAAGACTCATCCTCCAGTAAAATCACCTTTGTCAAGGGCTGTGCCACAAACCGCTGCTCACTAGCAGTGGAGGCCACATTTGTGAATAAAGAGGAACATCTAAGACCTCTTCAGTTCAGACATTCAAAGGAGAGTCCTTCGTGATACCAGGCAGGAAAATGCATGTACCTGTAGCCCTATCTGATTTCACAGCTTGCAGGCCAATGCACACCCATCCTGGAAGAACTGACAGACTGGCGGGTCAGGATGCATCAGGACGCAAACCTAGCGTAGAACCCACCCTGCTCTCCACAGTCAAATAAGCATACCTCGTTTCTCCCGGAAGCAAAACAGACAGGCTAGGAATGGTGGGAACTAGATAAGCTGAAAATGAGCATTATTTCTTTGGTCCTGGCTGCTTTCCAAGTAACATATTTAGGAATACTAAAAATATAATCACATCTAATATTTTTGAGCATTTATCATACATTAGGCACTTTTTATAATTATCTAATATACTCTGCACAGAAAAATGCTCCTCATTTTTACTATCTCTGTATTCCCAAAGAGGAAACTGAGACTAAAAGAGAATTTCACAAAAAGTTAAGAGATGAGTTTATGTTTAAAACTTACACTGAGGCCAGCATCTGCATAATTAACCATCATTTTATAGGGGTGTCTCTGAATAAGCACTTTATCTGTATCGTCTTATTAAATCTTGACAATACTGTTGCTGCTGCTGCTAAGCCGCTTCAGTCGGGTCCAACTCTGTGCGACCCCATAGACGGCAACCCTCCAGGCTCCCCCGTCCCTGGGATTCTCCAGGCAAGAACACTGGAGTGGGTTGCTATTTCCTTCTCCAGTGCAGGAAAGCGAAAAGTGAAAGTGAAGTCGCTCAGTCGTGTCCGACTCTTCGCGACTCCAGTGACTGCAGCCCACCAGGTTCTTCTGTCCATGGGATTTTCCAGCCAAGAGTACCGGGGTGGAGTGCCATTGGCTTCTCCATGAAGTACTATTGTTTTCCTGCTTTACAGATGAGGCTAAGAAAGCTTAGAGAGGTTAAAGAACTTGAGAGAGATAAAGAGTTTAGAGAGAACACATCTGTACACTTCTGGAGCTGGGGTCCAAACTCATGCAGGTCGACCAGAAATAGCGCCCTTAACCTCCCTGCAATACGTCCAGTGCTTCTGATCAGCCAGGGCCAGCAGCCACTGCACCCTGTGGTCCTCTGCTTGCTTCCTCCCTTCGCCCTTGGCCTGCTGTCTCCTCCCTTCGCCCTTGGCCTGCTGTCTCCACTCATCCCAGGGTGAGCTCCTGTGAGTACAATTGACTACACGGGCCCCAGGGTCACTCTTTTCACTGTTCCTAGACTCCAGATCATGGCAAGCTGCATTTTCAAATCATGTAATCATTATACTTCAGGACTAATATTAAAACTGTTGGATGGTATTTCTACCTATGTTTGCCCTTGTGACAGAAAAGGCCTATGCAAAATGAACGCATTTTCAAATATTGAAGTATACTTCAAATAGACCTTAAATACTTAGACTTTTTAGTCTGACCACGTGCCTTTAGAAGACAAGCTGCCTTTTCTTCAATATACATTTGATATGAAGAAGCAAAAGTTAGTTAGAATATATTTTCCCTGGAGTCTATAAAAATCACATTGCTTGCAATAGAGCATCATAAATTTACTTAAGCCCTTTCAGATATTAAACTGAATATATCAAATATAAAATACATTCACATATCTTAACCGGCACATGTTTGCAGTAGTTGCTCCCTGTGGAATTTCTCTTCGCATTATATAATGGCTCTAAATGCTTTGGGAGGCAGGGAGAGAAGGGACATTCCTTTCAATATCTCCCAATGATAAAAGATAGACATCTTTTGTTTGATGAGAACTATGGTCAAAACAACCATTTAGAGTGTACATAAAAAGAAAGCACAGAGCAAAGTACAATTGAATAAAACCAGACCGCGAGTCTCTTTGGCACAGAGATTCCAGATATAGCACAGATGGATCCAGAAAGAGGCCAGCATCATTAGACTTTTAAAACAGAGATGCAATCTTTGATAGGAGGTGGGGGGAGGAGAAGCCTTCTTGGCGGCTGTTCACTTTGGAAATCTTTATCAGAGAATAAGAGGAGTTTCCTTTTGATAATGGCCTCTTGGATAGAGCTAATCCTTTAATTTTGGATTCCCCCTGTTCTCTTTTGCCANCGGGGTCTCCCGCATTGGAGGCAGATGCTTTAACCTCTGAGCCACCAGGGAAGCCTAAAGAGGAAACTGAGACTAAAAGAGAATTTCACAAAAAGTTAAGAGATGAGTTTATGTTTAAAACTTCGGCTGAGGCCAGCATCTGCATAATTAACCATCATTTTATAGGGGTGTCTCTGAATAAGCATTTTATCTGTATCGTCTTATTAAATCTTGACAATACTGTTGCTGCTGCTGCTAAGGCGCTTCAGTTGGGTCCAACTCTGTGCGACCCCATAGACGGCAGCCCTCCAGGCTCCCCCGTCCCTGTCCCTGGGATTCTCCAGGCAAGAACACTGGAGTGGGTTGCCATTTCCTTCTCCAGTGCAGGAAAGCGAAAAGTGAAAGTGAAGTCACTCAGTCGTGTCCGACTCTTCGCGACCCCAGTGACTGCAGCCCACCAGGTCTTCTGTCCATGGGATTTTCCAGCCAAGAGTACTGGGGTGGGGTGCCATTGGCTTCTCCATGAAGTACTATTGTTTTCCTGTTTTACAGATGAGGCTAAGAAAGCTTAGAGAGGTTAAAGAACTTAAGAGAGTTAAAGAGTTTAGAGAGAACACATCTGTACACTTCTGGAGCTGGGGTCCAAACTCATGCAGGTCGACCAGAAATAGCGCCCTTAACCTGCCTGCAATACGTCCAGTGCTTCTGATCAGCCAGGGCCAGCAGCCACTGCACCCTGTGGTCCTCTGCTTGCTTCCTCCCTTCGCCCTTGGCCTGTTGTCTCCTCCCTTCGCCCTTGGCCTGCTGTCTCCACTCATCCCAGGGTGAGCTCCTGTGAGTACAATTGACTACACGGGCCCCAGGGTCACTCTTTTCACTGTTCCTAGACTCCAGATCATGGCAAGCTGCATTTTCAAATCATGCAATCATTATACTTCAGGACTAATATTAAAACTGTTGGATGGTATTTCTACCTGTTTGCCCTTGTGACAGAAAAGACCTATGCAAAATGAACGCATTTTCAAATACTGAAGTATACTTCAAATAGACCTTAAACACTTAGACTTTTTAGTCTGACCACGTGCCTTTAGAAGACGAGCTGCCTTTTCTTCAATAAACATTTGATATGAAGAAGCAAAAGTTAGTTAGAATATATTTTCCCTGGAGTCTATAAAAATCATATTGCTTGCAATAGAGCATCATAAATTTACTTAAGCCCTTTCAGATATTAAACTGAATATATCAAATATAAAATACATTCACATATCTTAACCGGCACATGTTTGCAGTAGTTGCTCCCTGTGGAATTTCTCTTCGCATTATATAATGGCTCTAAATGCTTTGGGAGGCAGGGAGAGAAGGGACATTCCTTTCAATATCTCCCAATGATAAAAGATAGACATCTTTTGTTTGATGAGAACTATGGTCAAAACAACCATTTAGAGTGTACATAAAAAGAAAGCACAGAGCAAAGTACAATTGAAAAAACCAGACTGCGAGTCTCTTTGGCACAGAGATTCCAGATATAGCACAGATGGATCCAGAAAGAGGCCAGCATCATTAGACTTTTAAAACAGAGATGCAATCTTTGATAGGAGGTGGGGGGAGGAGAAGCCTTCTTGGCGGCTGTTCACTTTGGAAATCTTTATCAGAGAATAAGAGGAGTTTCCTTTTGATAATGGCCTCTTGGATAGAGCTAATCCGTTAATTTTGGATTCCCCCTGTTCTCTTTTGCCACCTGCAAATACTTAAAACAATACCCAGATTTCTAAGGTGTATATGAGTGCAACTGCAAACTCTGAATGAAGTGTGAACAGTTCACTACATTATAAGATATCGTTGCTATTGTTCAGTCTTGAAATTCCAAATTTGAACTTTTGTGTTTACCTGAATAGCATCACATGGGAATCTTTGTTGAGCAAATTTTCATGCTTGTGAAAAGGTCAGGGTGTTTTCTGGGTTTTCAGTGATATTCTGACAGAGGATAGACGGATTCCAGCTATTGGGATGATAGCAGGAACCATTGCCTTGAAAAATCAGAGCCATCTGACCCAAGGGGCATCCTGGATTAGAGGAGAAAGTATTAAACAGAGAATCAAAATTACAGATTTTCACCTGAGCCTGCCACAAACTTAAGTTGCCTCCCCTGGATCTCAGCTATTACACTGGGTGAACTCTGAGGGCCTCTTCCAAAAGTCTAAGCTATAACTTTATTGTAGTTATTCATAGCTATTATTAATTTTACTATCATTTTTATTATAACTCACTTTGTACAAAAGTGTTTGAGGTCATGGTTTGAAAAAAAAATGAAAACCTGCAACTTGATACAATAAACAGATAAATAGGTCAAAGGAAAAGTAGACTAGTCAAAATAGAGATCATCTGAAGCACTGTCTACAGCAACGTTAACTACAGTCATCGTTTTGCACTGTATATGCCAAGTATTTATTTCTTACAACTTACAGTATTTATCTTACAATTTATATTACAGCTTACAACTAAAGTTGTAAGTTTTTTTCCTTACAACTTTATCTTTGTACCTCTCAACCACCTTCATTCAATTCCCTCTCTCTCTCCACTCCCAGCTTTTGATAAGAATAAACCCTATCTCTTTTTCTATGAGCTTTGTTTGTTTGTTTCTTAGATTTCACATGTAAGTGAGATCAAACAGTATTTATCTATAGGTCTGGTTTATTTCATTTAGCATAGTTCCTTAAGATCCACCCATGTTGTTACAGATGGCAAGATTTCCTTCTTTTCTCATGGCCAAATATTATCCATATATACATATATATATGTGTTTATACATATATATACATACAGTAAATCCTATACCTATGAACAAGTTCTGTTCCAAGAGCGTGCTCCTAAGTTCAATTTGTTTGGAAAGTCCAACAAAGTTAGCCTAGGTACCCAACGAACACAACTGGCAATGTAGTACTATGTAGGTGTTTAATACTTTTCATACAAATAATACACAAAAAACAAACAGAAAATAAAACATTTTAAACCTTACAGGACAGTACCTTGAAAAGCACAGTAGCACAGTACGACAGCTGGCACACAGGGCCTGTATGCAAGTGAACAGGCAGGAAGAGCCACTGACTGAAGGAGGCAGAGGAGGCGGGAGACGGCAGAGCTGGAGCATCACCAGCAACGGGGAGCAGAGGGCAAGCTGCAGCCTCACTCACACCTGACGCCGATGACACGGGTGTCGGGTCCTTGCTAGATTCAATTCCATCTACCTTCTTGAAAAACTGATCCAGTGATGCCTGGATAGCAGTTCTTTTTCTCACATCCTGGACTGCACTGTGAACGGCGGCTGCAACCTTCCAGTATCCTTCTACATTCGTGTCCCTGCCTCAAAAATGGGCCTCCTCAAGTAAAGAACACCCTTTTGCCATTTCTTGCATTGTAAACCTCTTTGGTCCTTCACTTGCTTATTCTTCCTGTTGTCTCTCTCTGTCCTTTCTCTGGGCCTCCATTTCTACCAGGTCTTCACTCATAAGCTTCTTGTGTTGCCCAGTAAGAAGCTCAATGAAGTTGTCCTCATGCAGACCTAGCTCCAGCTTCTGGCTGATGGTCACTGAGTTGCTGAAGATCTGCTTGAGCTCCTCATCCACCTTTTCAAATCCGTGAAACTCGTGAACAAACTGTGGGCTATTGTTCTTCTAAACTCCATTCATGGTGACAGCTATAACTTGAAGCCAAGCAAAATCAATATTTTCATAGGCTTGTAGAGTTCTTCCAAAATTGCTTCAAGGTTGTTTCTAATTCTCAGTTCAGTTCAGTCACTCAGTCATGTCTGACTCTTTGTGACCCCATGGACTGCAGCGCGCCAGGCCTCCTTGTCCATCAGCAACTTCCAGAGTCTACCCAAACTCATGTCCATTGAGTTGGTGATGCCATCCAACCATCTCATCCGCTGTCAATCCCCTTCTCCTCCTGCCCTCAATCTTTCCCAGCATCAGCGTATTTTCAAATGAGTCAGCTCTTCGCATCAGGTAGCCAAGGTATTGGAGTTTCAGCCTCAGCATCAGTCCTTCTGATGAACACTGCCAGACACAAAGTGTGACATACATAAGAATTCTTGGAAGTCACTGTAACTTTCTGTTCCATAGGCTGGATGAGCAGCTAGTATTCAGTGGCAGATCGCATCGCTCTTCACCCTCCTCGATGCACCAGTTGTGTTGCTGATCCTGTTCGTGATGCCAGTTGTACTGCTGTGTCTCACTGTGCGCACTGTTCACTGACGCACGGGAGGCCAGGCGCGAGCTGAGAGGCTGGAAGAAGACTTGAGGAGCCGTAGGAACTGCAGACATGGTCATTCTCTCCTGGCTGGTGCAGCTGCTATAACAGCAGCCGTAGCATAACCTAGCACAACACAACCTCTGTCCTGGCTGACGCAGCCGCTGCAGCAGTAGACACCTACATTTTCCCCTCTCATGGCTGACCCATGCACCCAGCCATGATGCAGAAGCAATGCCTCTGCTTTCTAGGTGGAGCTCATATATCCCTACAGCACAGAGCAGCCTGGGAGCCAGCGAGTGCCTCATGACGCACACGCGCACTGCTGCGAATGAGCTCAGCTTTACATAGTCATTAGTTTCAAGACGTGGGGCGAGAGGTCCTGAACACCCATCTTGGTCAGTTTGCCCTCTTCCCACACAGATGCACTATTTTGACGTAGGGGTTAAAGTCATTCATGAATGCAGCCTGAAGCATTTTTGAGCAGCAAAATATATTGAATGGGATTTCCTTCTCCAAACAATATTTCGCTCTCTTTGGGATAAAGTGGTGGAAAACCTTAATCTTGTAAAACGGCCCGTCTAACCCAGGCTTTGGGGCTACTCTTCCACACAACAGGCTATGTTTTCAAGGGCTCCTGGGTTCTCTGAATGATAAACCAAGGGAGGCTTCGGCTTCTTATCTCTGGAAGTGTTGCCACCAAACAAGGCTACCTATTCTTTGCTGCTTTATAGACTGGCCTCAGCTTTTCTTCCTTACGGCTGTGCATCCTCTTCCAGTACAGTCCTATCTCATCCCCACTAAAAACCTTCTTGGGTACAGATGTGCCTTCATCAGTAATTTCTCAAAGAGTCTCAGGAAATTCCCAGGCAGCTATTGTATCTGCACTTCCACTTACTGAATCTGCCTTGCCACTTTCTTTTATGTTGTTAAGATTGGGTCTGACCTTGAACCAATGGATCCAGCCACTGCTGGCTTTAAAAGATGCACCCTCTGATACTTCAAGTCTTCACAAATCCTTTGTTTTCTAAGTGGGACTGGATGCTGATGCTGATCCTGCATCCACACACTGAGAAGTTTCTCCATCTCCTTTACCACTTTTCCATGCTCTACGCTTCTTTATATTACTGTGAATGTCATCAGCACAACAGACCTCACATGTTCCACGATTTTGTTCTTCAGAATTGTGCCAGTGGTTGAACTATTTATGGTAAGAACAAGTGATATCTGCCCACTTCTTACTCCACTCTCTCAATTTTTTTCGCTTTTGGTTCCATCATCACTGCATGGTGCTTTTAACAGTACCAGCTACATCCCTGCTGCTTTTACAGTTGCTTCTAGATGTCCTGTGCCAAGCTGCTACGATGGAAGGAATTGGGGCAATTGGTGGAATCCCTCCTGCATTCAACCATGCAGCTCCTGGAGCTGAACTTGCTCCAAACAAACATCGCCAATACTAATAAAATTGCGGTGTCTAGTTTCCCAAATGGAGAAGGCAATGGCACCCCACTCCAGTACTTTTGCCTGGAAAATCCCATGGATGGAGGAGCCTGGTGGGCTGCAGTCTATGGGGTGGCAAAGAGTCAGACATGACTGAGCGACTTCACTTTCACTTTTCACTTTCCTGCATTGGAGAAGGAAATGGCAACCCACTCCAGTGTTCTTGCCTGGAGAATCCCAGGGATGGGGAGCCTGGTGGGCTGCTGTCTGTGGGGTCACACAGAGTTGGACACGACTGAAGCGACTTAGCAGCAGCAGCAGTTTCCCAAAACCCTTAAAAGAAGGACCCTTTTTGGACTTAGCCGAATTCTACTCTGGAAGTGTTAGGGATTCCTCCCAATAGTTTAGGTCTTCCATGCCTGTAGTACTCTAGGGAGTATGCTGGAGGCAGAGAGTAAGGGAGGGATGATATTTAACAAATCAGTCCTATGTGGTGTATCCTTTCACTGATCAGTTCTGTGTGATGCATTCCTAAAATCTCATGTGATTGTTGAGAGCCTGTGAGGGCGGGGGAGCCATGACAAAATGGACCCAGTTAGAGCCCCCATTAATCGTAATCAGCCCACTCTTTGTCCACCGTGTTCTATGTGCTTTCTTGTTCTTATATGCCCCCCACTCCAGTCAGTAAAGAATCTGCCTGCAATGCTGGAGACCTGGGTTCGATCCCTGGGACGGGAAGATCCCCTGGAGAAGGAAATGGCAGCCCCTCCAGTATTCTTGCCTGGAGAATCCCATGGACAGAGGAGCCTGAGGGGCTACAGTCCCTGGGGTCGCAAGAGTCAGACACGACTGCATGCACTGTCTCTCACACGCCCGGTGCTTGAAATAAAGATGCCGTACTACTCTGCTCCACTAAAGTATGCAAAAGCGGGACCCCCGGGGAGGCTGCAAGCGTGCGACAGTGTACAGGGGCATATGGACTCACGCACAGGATGGGACGTGCAAACACAGGTTTGCAGCCTGAAGGTTCACATGCAGGGGTTATTGTGTATGTATATATATCACACTCTCTTTTTCCATTCATCTGTTGATGGACGCTTACGTTGTTTCCATGCCAATGGCTATTGGAAATCATGCTGCAGCGTATGTGGAGGTGCAGATATCTTTTTGATGTGATAATTTCCTTTTATTCAGATGTGTATGTCTTGAAGTGGAATAGCTGAATAGGATTTTCTTATTTTCTTTCTTTGTTTCTACTTTGGATCCTTCCAAGGTAAAACTGGGGTCATACTCATAGAGTTAATAACAGAATATGAGGAGTCAATGCTAAAGACTCATGAAAAATAGTTAACTTAATATAATTCCAGTGGTAAAGAGACAGAGATTCTATAAGATTCTGCCATTTCTTTCCTGATTAAAAAAAGAAGGCTTTTTAGATACCAACCAGATTGTCAATTCTATAATTGTATTTATTTGCCAAATTCATGGCAAGAGAAAATATATTCTTTTCTACTGCCAAAGTCATATCTTACTATCAGGATTATTACATTTACATTTTATAAGGGCTGTAAAGAGCCTAGTACAATTTCAATGACACAAGAACCTAAATGACTATTTGAAAATTCTGTTTCCTACATTACCCCTCCAACCTGGCCAACAGCTAGTTTAGCTTCTTGGTGGTCTTCTTCAAACAAAGGACTGGGAGAGGGGGTCCCATGATCAACTACACTCATAGTATATGTACCAGTTTTAGTTTTATATACTGAGTTTTAGTTTTATATTGGCTGAATATTTGTGTGTTGTCCCTCTCCCCACCAAATTTAAATGTTAAAATCGAATCCCTTGTGATGGCATTAGAAGGTGAGGCCTTTGGGAGGTGATTAGGTCATGAGGTTAAAGCCCTCATGAATGAGGTTAGTGCTCTTTAAAAGGGATCTTAGAGAACTCCCTTGTTCATTCTGCCATGTCAGGACACAGCAAAAAGACAGTGATCTATGAACCAGAAAATGGAGTGTCACCAGACACTGAACCTACCAGTACCTGAACTTGGAATTTTCAGCCCCCAGAACAGCGAAAAATAAATTTCTGTTGTTTCTAAGTCACCTAAGTCTAAGCCTATGGTGTTCTGTTATAACAGCCTGATTGGACTAAGACACTGAGACATCCGTGATGGAAGTTTTTAAAAGTTCCCAGTCTTAAAAGGTAACTTCCCAGGTGGCGTTCGTGGTAAAGAACCCTACTGCCAATGCAGGAGGCTCAAGAAATGTAGGTTCGCTCTCTGGGTTGGGAAGATCCCCTGGAAGAGGAAACGGCAACCTGCTCCAGTATTCTTGCCTGGGAAATCCCGTGGACAGAGAAGCCTGGTGTGCTACAGTCTTTGGGGTTGCAAAGTCAGACATGACGGAGCGCGCGCGCACACACACACACACACAGTCTTAAAAGGTCACTCACTAATGGAGTTTGAAAAAAATTTTTCATTCCATTTTTCTAACGTTTGAGGTCTTACCATTCCAATCTTATGAACAAAACAGTAGGTATAACTTTCTTAAGGATTAGGGAAGGGGCCACTACTGTGCTCTACTTGACCTTCAAAAGCCATCCTAAATCTGTTGGCAAGCAAAGAGGATAACTATACTTTGGTCTGTAATGTTGCCCCACCAGGAGGGGACTCAAAGAAAGGGACCATATATTTATTTTGTGTCCTATCATTTAAGGTCTTTGTATAAGATATTTCACATCTGTTATCACATTCAATTCTCATTTTACAGATGCAGAAACTGAGGGTAGGAGAATGGGAATAATGTTTACCAAATGTAGAATATATAAGCCTTGTCTAATGTCATGTCTTTAAAGTAAGAAAGCCTTTATTAATTTAGGCTCCTCTGTCCATGAGGATTCTCCAGGCAAGAATACTAGAGTTGGTTGCCATGCTCTCTTCCAGGGGATTTTCCCAACCCAGGGATTGAACTCAGGTCTCCTGCATTGCAGGCGTATTCTTTACCATCTGAGCCACCAGGGAAGCCTATTTATTAATAATTACTTCATTAAAATTCAATGTTAAAGCTTTTGCTGTCTTAGTAGTTTACAGTTTATAAAAATCTTCAAGTAATAAATTTAAATAAGGAATATTAGACCATAGACATTTAAGTAGAAAATATTGTTAAGTTACATATGTTTTCTCTTTGCAATAGTGAATGGTATCAGTTTTCTGTTGGCCTACATGATAATCTACTTCTGTTTATGATATAACTGTAATAATTTCACCCAAAGTTCCAAGTACAATGTACCAATAACTGGTTTTATATTTCCTATGATACAGCTTGATCTCATTTTGTAGTTTATCTTTATTTTCATAATCAGTATTTTCCTTGAAAGTGCTCTCAATGCAATTATTACATCAGTTTTCAATGAGCTGATTTTCATTCAAATCTGGTGTCTCCGAGAGAATTGTTTTGTATTAAAAATGTTGGGGTAGATCAACTCTGCCTTTCAGCTACTGTTTGGCAAAGCTCTCACATTCTGAGTCTCCTTGGAGCAGTCTCTGGGGCGAATATATCTTGTACAAGAAGAGTTTTCAATGAGCTGATTTTCATTCAAATCTGGTGTCTCCGAGAGAATTGTTTTGTATTAAAAATGTTGGGATAGATCAACTCTTTGCCTTTCAGCTACTGTTTGGCAAAGCTCTCACATTCTGAGTCTCCTTAGAGCAGTCTGTGGGGCGAATATATCTTGTACAAGATCTGTCTTTAGGGATGTGAGGGTCTGCCCCAACAGGCCAAAGCCTAACAGAGAGATGATGCCTTCAAAAGATGTGTCAGAACACCCTTCAAGAAGAGAAAAATGAAACAGAAAAAAATACCCAATACATCTGGGAAATGATATACTCTACTGTGCTGTCCATCTAGTGAGTGAAAGAACAAATTACATTATCGAGTAACATTATCTCATGGATGGATTTTATCATTTCGGTCCTTCTAGAGGAGGTTACCACATAGTTCTGTATCAAAAAGCTGGGATCAGCAGAAATTGCACATGTCAGTTGATCACAGATGCCACTTTTTAGAGTATCCTTGTAGGAAGCAAAGACTACCACATGGGTTTTACATACCTTTCTCTAAAAATCACTCAGCCTTTTGCCAACTGAGTGAGAATGAGCTAATAGAGTTTTATTTGGTCCTGTCATAATGGCCATCACTTCCACAACTCTAAAAATCTTAAGCTGCAAAGTACCAATCTACAAAGTCTTTTACTTTTAAGACTTCTCGGCGCTTCTCTCACGAGTGCACATAGGATTTTTACTAGAGACACTCAACCCCTCAAGCACTCTCATTTCTCCCTTTCTCCCTTTCTCCCACTTTATTCTCCAGTGCAATCATTCTACCGCCTTTCTCTTTTCATGGCCAGCACACTACTTCCCTTAGCTTTTCCCCTCTCCTGCCCCACAAACTCTCGATTATGGATCAGTCCATCCATATGCCAATAGTTTTCAATTCTAGACCTGCTTTTTCATAAATATCTCCTGTGCTTGGAGTGCCACTATAAACTCTTTTCATCCATAAAGCAGTGTTATTTCCTCTTCTAAGACTTAGTCAGATGCCCCCTTGTCCTGAATCCCGACCTGTCCTTCTTCCCTTACTGAGCAGTTCTTAAGTCTTCTGGGTTGCCTCCTTAGAACCAAAGTACAGTATCATTCTGTATCAACAATATTTGTTTATCTTTCCTACCTGTGGACTGTAATTGTTTTAGGCAAGGCAATATCCAATCATTTTATTTCCTCAGAATCTACCCAGGAATATGCCACATTGGAAGCATTTGTTTAACAAATAAATGAAGAACTTATTATGAGTCTGAGCACAAGGTGAGATAAATGCCCTCAAAGGACGTATGTATGTCTTTCTCTGGGGAAAGGCAAAAATTGCAAATAAGAACAAACAAACATGGAGATTTAGTTAAGAGTAGAAGCCTAACTGCTAGGAATACAAAAACACCTTAATTTTTTGTTTAAGAAGATGGATTTGGGATCCAGTGTTCAAATCCTAGCACTCTCTGGCCTTATTTTCTTCATCTGTTAAGTGAGATAAAGAATACTCTCTAACTCTTGTTCTCATTAAATAAGGCTAAATATGTAATAAAGCTAGACTACGCCTTGTATTACATGCAAAGATAGGCACAATAAAAGACAGAAATGGTATTGATCTTAAAAAGCAGAAGATATTAAGAATAGGTGGCAAGAATATACAGAAGAACGATCCAAAAAAAGGTCTTAATGACCAGTTAACCACGATGGTGTGATCACTCACCTAGAGCCAGACATCTTGGAGTGAGAAGTCAAGTGGGCCTTAGGAAGCATCACTACAAACAAAGCTAGTGGAGGTGATGGAATTCCAGCTGAACTATTTCAAATCCTAAAAGATGATGCTGTTAAAGTGCTACTCTCAATATGCCAGCAAATTTGGAAAACTCAGCAGTGACCACAGGACTGGGAAAGGTCAATTTTCATTCTAATCTCAAAGAAAGGCAATGTCAAAGAATGCTCAAACTACTGCACAATTGCACTCATCTCACATGCTAACAAAAGTAATGCTCAAAATTCTCCAAGCTAGCCTTCCACATATGTAAACTTCCAGATGTTCTCAAACTTCCAGTATGAAAACTTCCAGATGTTCAAGCTAGATTTAGAAAAGGCAGAGGAACCAGAGATCAAATTGCCAACATCCCTTTGATCACAGAAAAGCAAGAGAATTCCAGGAAAACATCTACTTCTGCTTCATTGACTACACTACAGTTTTTGACTATGTGGATCACAACAAACTGTGAAAAATTCTTAAAGAGATGGGAATACTAGACCACCTTACCTGCTTCCTAAGAAACCTATATGCAGATCAAAAAGCAACAGTTAGAACATGACATGGAACAACGGACTGGTTCTAAATTGGGAGAGGAGTATGTATGGCTATATGTTGCTCATCCTGCTTATTTTAAGTTATATGCAGAGCACATCATACAAAATATCAGTCTGGTTGAAGCACAAGCTGGAATCAAGATTACTGGGAGAAATATCAATAACCTGAGATATGCAGATGATTCCACCCTTATGGCAGAAAGTGAAGAGCAACTAAAGAGTTTCTTGATGAAAGTGAAAGAGGAGAGTGAAAAAGCTGGCATAAAACTCTACATTCAAAAAACTAAGATCATGGCATCTGGTCTCATCACTTCATGGCAAATAGAAAGGGAAAAGATGGAAAGAGTAACAAACTTTATTTTTATGGGCTCCAAAATCACTGCAGATGGTGACTGCAGCCATGAAATTAAAAGATGCTTGCTTCCTGGAAGAAAAGCTATGACAAACCTACACAGCATATTGAAAAGCAGAGATATTACTTTGTCAACAAAGGTCCATCTAGTCAAGGCTATGGTTTTTTCAGTAGTCATGTATGGATGTGAGAGTTGGACCACAAAGAAAGCTGAGTGCCAAAGAATTGATGCTATTGAACTGTGGTGTTGGAGAAGACTCTTGAGAGTCCCTTGGACAGCAAGGAGATCAAACCAGTCAATCATAAAGGAAATCAGTCTTGAATATTTATTGGAAGGACTGATGCTAAAACTGAAGCTCCAATACTTTGGCCACCTCATGAAAGATCCGACACATTGGAAAAGACCCTGATGCTGGGAAAGATTGAAGGCAGGAGGAGAAGGTGATGACAGAGGATAAGATGGTTAGATAGCATCAGTGACATGATAGACATGTGTTTGAGCAAGCTCTGGAAGTTGGTGATGGGCAAGGAAGCCTGGTGTGCTGCAGTCCATGGGGCTGCAAAGAGTCCTACACAACTGAGTGACTGAACTGAGTAATTAACAATAGCATCAATTGTAATGTATGAACTATTCTAGTCCTCCAAATAAATCTTAGCAAAACTTAGAAAAGTGAATGCTTTTTACCAGTTCTAAATTAACTTAAATCTAACTTAACATTTTAGGTTTGTTTGTTTGTTTGTTTGTTTGTTTTTTTGTCCTTGCCACATAACATGTGCAAACTTAGTTTTCCATTCAGGGATAAAACTTCTGTACCTCACATCAGAAGTACAAAGTCTTAACCCCTGGACCACCATGGTGTGCTAACTTCACATTTTAGGCTGTCATTTTAACTTTTGTACAACTTATAATTGGAGCCTCCTAGGGTTTTCCTAGCTGGCTTTCCTAGTTTATTCTTATATATGTTTAGTTGCACTAGGTCTCTGTTGCTACACTTGGGTTTTCTCTAGTAGCAGCAAGCGAGGACTGCTCGTCACTGTGATGTGTGAGCTTCTCATTGTGATGCCTTCTCTTGCTGTGGATCACAAGCTCTAAGTGTACAGGTTTCAGTCGTGATAGCGTGTGGATGCAGTTCTTGCAGCTTGCAGGCTGCTCCATGGCATATAGAATCTTCTTGGACCAGAGATGGAACCCATGTCCCTTGCATTAACTGGCAGATTCTTATCCACTGTACCACAAGAGAAGTTCAGTATAGCCTTGTTGTTAACAACAGAATTCTAGGGTAGAAGGAAATAATAATACCAGAAGCAAGGAACCAAGATGTCTACATCTGGATTAGCAATGGTTATCCCATTTGCCAGCTGACTAAATCACACAGTATAATTGATGCTGAGATATTACACTCCTGAGAAGAGGAAAGTAATCTCCAAGTACAATATCAAAAGGATATTAGTTTGCTATTAGTTTGAATTCTTTTCCTAAATTAAATATATAATTGTTGTGGTTGTTGTTCAGTTGGTAAGTCATGTCCAACTCTTTGTGACCGCATGGACTGCAGCACACCAGACTTCCCTGTCCTTCACTATCTTCTGGAGTTTGCTCAGATTCATGTGGATTGAGTAGGTGATACTATTTAACCATCTCATCCTTCACTGCTCTCTTCTCTTTCTGCCTTCAATCTTCCCCAGGATCAGGGTCTTTTCCAATGAATCAGATCTTTGCATCAGGTGGCCAAAGTATGGGAGACTCAGATTGAGCATCAGTGCTTCCATTAGTCAGGGTTAATTTTTTCAAGGTTGAATGGGTTGATTTCCTTGCAGTCCAAAGGACTTTCAAGAGTCTTCTCCAGAACCACAATTTGAATCACTGATTCTTTGGCATTTAGCTTTCTTTATAGTCCAACTCTCACATCTGTACATGACTACTGGAAAAACCATAGCTTTGACTATATGGGCCTTTGTCAGCAAAGTGATATTTTTGCTTCTTAATTACTGTCTAGGTTTGTCACAATGTTCCTTCCAAGGAGCAAATGTCTTCTAATTTCATAGCTGCAGTCACCATCCACAGTGATTTTGGAGCCCAAGAAAAATCTTGCCACTGCTTCTATTTTTTCCCCATCTATTTTCCATGAAGTGATGGGACTGGTTGCCATGCTTTTAGTTTTTTGAAAGTTTAGTTTTAGGCCAACTTTTTCACTCTCCTCTTTCATCTTCATCAAGAGGCTCTTCAGTTGCTCTTTACTTTCTGCCATTAGGGTGGTGTCATCTGTGTATCTGAGGTTGTTGATATTTCTCTTGGCAATCTTGATTCCAGCTTGTGATTCATCTAGCCTGGCATTTCTCATGATTTACTCTGCATATAAGCTAAATAAACAGGCTGACAATATACAGCCTTGTCCTACTCCTTTTCCAATTCTGAACCAGTCATTGTTCCATGTAAGCTTCTAAGTATTGGTTCTTGACCCACATACAGGCTTCTTGGAAGGCAGGTAAGTTCATCTGGTATTCCCATCTCTTTAAGAATTTTCCACAGTTTGTTGTGATCCACACAATCAAAAGCTTTCCTTAGTCAATGAAGCTGAAGTAGATATTTGTCTGGAATTCCCTCACTTTCTCTATAATCCAGATGTTGGCAATTTGATCTCTGGTTCCTCTGCATTTTCTAAATATAGCTCGTATATCTGGAATTTCTCGTTTTTTGTACTGCTGAAGCCTTGTTTAAAGGGTTGTAAGTATACTCTTAGTAGCATGAGAAATAAGTTCAATTGGGCAGTAGTTTGAGCATTCTTTGGCATTGCCTTTCTTTAGGATTGGAATGAAAACTGACCTTTTCCAGTTCTGTGGCCACTGCTTGGTTTTCCAAATTTGCTGACGTATTGAGTCCAGCACTTTAATAGCATCATCTTTTAGGATTTTAAATAGATCAGCTGGAATAAGGCTCACTTGACTTCACACCCCAGGATGTCTGACTCTAGGTGAATGCCCACACCATCATGGTTATCCAGGTCATTAAGATCTTTTTTTTGTATAGTTCTTGTGTGTATTCTTGCTGTCTCTTCTTAATCTCTTCTTCCTCTGTTAGGTCCTTATCATTTCTCACCTTTATCATGCCCATCCTTGCATGAAATATTCCCTTGTTATCTCCAGCTTTCTTGAAGGGATCTCTAGGCTTTCCCATTCTACTGTTTTCCTCCACTTCTTTGCACTGTTCATTTAGAAAGAAAGAAGTAGAGGGAGTTATCCTTAGGTGCTATCAGCCTGGTGGCTCAGATGGTCAAATGTCTGTCTACAATGTGGGAGACCTGGGTTCGATCCCTGGGTTAAGAAGATTCCCCGGAGAAGGAAATGGCAACCCACTCCAGTACTCTTGCCTGCAAAATCTCATGGATGGAGGAGCTTGGTGCAGGCCATTGTCCATGGGGTCGCAAAGAGTCGGGCACGACTGAGTGCTTCATTTTCACTATCAGCTTATCCAATATCTTTTAATTATGCCTCTTAGTACATATTATTGTCCTTGGAGAGCAATCAAATACTTTAACTGGAAACTTCCTTTTTGTGTGTGCAAAAGACCAACATGGTTTAAAATATATACAAGTATAGGTAACACTGCCCTCTTAAAACAAATGGTTTGCCAGGAGGGAGTTGCAAACTGATTCTATGAAGGGGAAACCAGGTCCCTCTATTGGTCAGACAGTTTTTTCTCCAAAAATACTGTTGAAACTTGAGGTGTATTAATAAAACTATATATTTTATGTATTCAAGACTTACTAACTTTTCTGGAAAGGTTTTAGAAAATGGTTATAGGGGGATTGCAGAAAGGAGGGCTAAATTGCAAGATTGGGATAAAATATACCCATTACTATATATTAAAAAAGAAGAAAGAAAGAGCGCTAAGTTATGTCTGACTCTTGTGATNAAGACTTACTAACTTTTCTGGAAAGGTTTTAGAAAATGGTTATAGGGGGATTGCAGAAAGGAGGGCTAAATTGCAAGATTGGGATAAAATATACCCATTACTATATATTAAAAAAGAAGAAAGAAAGAGCGCTAAGTTATGTCTGACTCTTGTGATTCTGTGAACTGTAGCCCACCAGGCTCCTCTGTCCATGGGCTTCTCCAGGCAAGAGTGGAGTATGTTGCCATTTCCGTCTCCAGGGGAACTTCCTGACCCAGGAATTGAACCTAGGTCTCCCACATTGCAAGCAGATGCTTTACTGACAGAGTTACCCAAGAAGCCTAGTGTTTATTTATAAGACCTTCTTATCTCTCCCTGCTATTCTCTGGAATTCTGCATTTAGTTGAGTATATCTTCCGCTATCTCCCTCGCTTTTTGCTTCCCTTGTTTACTCAGCTATTTGTAAAGCCTACAGAGACAATCCTTTTTCCTCCTTGCATTTATTTTTCTTTAGGATAGTTTTGATCATTGCCTCCTGTACAGGATTACAAACCCCTGTCCATAGACTTTACTGACAGAGTTACCCAAGAAGCCTAGTGTTTATTTATAAGACCTTCTTATCTCTCCCTGCTATTCTCTGGAATTCTGCATTTAGTTGAGTATATCTTCCGCTATCTCCCTCGCTTTTTGCTTCCCTTGTTTACTCAGCTATTTGTAAAGCCTACAGAGACAATCCTTTTTCCTCCTTGCATTTATTTTTCTTTAGGATAGTTTTGATCATTGCCTCCTGTACAGGATTACAAACCCCTGTCCATAGTTCTTCAGGCACTCTGTCTACCAGACCTAATCCCTTGAATCTATTTTTCACCTCCATGGGTGAAAATCATACGGGATTTGATATAGATCATACCTGAATGGCCTAGTAGTCCTCCCTAATTTCTTCAATTTAACCCTAAATTTTGCAACAAGGCCTGATGATATGATCCACAGTCAGCTCCAGGTCTTGTTTTTGCTGACTGTAATGAACTTCTCCATGTTAAACTGCAAAGAATATTATCAATCTGATTTCAGTATTAACCATCTAGTGATGCCCATGGGTTGTCTCTGGTGTTGTTGGGAAAAGGTGTTTGCTATGACTAGTGTGTTCTCTTGACAAAACTCTGGTAGCCTTTTCCCAGCTTCATTTTGTACTGTGAAGACAACCTTGCCGGTTACTCCAGATATCTCTTGACTTCCAACTTTCACATTCCAATCTCCTATGATGAAAAGGACATCTTTTTTGTTTTGTTTTGTTTTATTTCTAGAATGTCTTATAGGTCTTCATAGAATGGTTGATTTCAGTGTCTTCAGCATCAGTGTAGGGGCATAGACTTGGATACTGTTATGTTGAGTGGTTTGCTTTGGAAACAAATACTGTTGAAACTTGAGGTGTATTAATAAAACTATATATTTTATGTATTCATGACTTACTAATTTTTCTGGAAAGTTTTTAGAAAATGGTTATAGGGGGATTGCAGAAAGGAGGGCTAAATTGCAAGATTGAGATAAAATATACCCATTACTATATATTAAAAAAGAAGAAAGAAAGAGCACTAAGTTATGTTTGACTCTTGTGATTCTGTGAACTATAGCCCACCAGGCTCCTCTGTCCATGGGCTTCTCCAGGCAAGAGTGGAGTATGTTGCCATTTCTTTCTCCAGGGGAACTTCCTGACCCAGGAATTGAACCTAGGTCTCCCACATTGCAGGCAGATGCTTTACTGACAGAGTTACCCAAGAAGCCTAGTGTTCATTTATAAGAGCTTCTTATCTCTCCCAGCTATTCTCTGGAATTCTGCATTTAGTTGAGTATATCTTCCGCTATCTCCCTCGCTTTTTGCTTCCCTTGTTTACTCAGCTATTTGTAAAGCCTACAGAGACAATCCTTTTTCCTCCTTGCATGTATTTTTCTTTAGGATAGTTTTGATCATTGCCTCCTGTACAGGATTACAAACCTCTGTCCATAGTTCTTCAGGCACTCTGTCTACCAGACCTAATCCCTTGAATCTATTTTTCACCTCCATGGGTGAAAATCATACAGGATTTGATATAGATCATACCTGAATGGCCTA
This sequence comes from Aepyceros melampus, assembly GCA_006408695.1. Taxonomy (NCBI): domain Eukaryota; kingdom Metazoa; phylum Chordata; class Mammalia; order Artiodactyla; family Bovidae; genus Aepyceros; species Aepyceros melampus. Next base: position 224,732 of record SJXQ01003583.1, on the reverse strand, counting down.
GTAGTCCTCCCTAATTTCTTCAGTTTAACCCTGAATTTTGCAACAAGGAGCTGATGATATGATCCACAGTCAGCTCCAGGTCTTGTTTTTGCTGACTGTAATGAACTTCTCCATGTTAAACTGCAAAGAATATTATCAATCTGATTTCAGTATTAACCATCTGGTGATGCCCATGGGTGGTCTCCGGGGTTGTTGGGAAAAGGTGTTCGCTATGACTAGTGTGTTCTCTTGACAAAACTCTGGTAGCCTTTTTCCAGCTTCATTTTGTACTGCGAAGACAACCTTGCCGGTTACTCCAGATATCTCTTGACTTCCAACTTTACATTCCAATCTCCTACGATGAAAAGGACATCTTTTTTGTTTTGTTTTGTTTTATTTCTAGAATATCTTATAGGTCTTCATAGAACAGCTTATAGCTTCACTGAGTTACACAAGCCCCTTCACCACAATAAGGCTGTGACCGATGAGGATTCATCAAGGATCCGTGAAGCCTTGTCCTTTTCATTTTTAAAATATAACATGTACTACAAATTATTTACTGCAATGATTCACTAAGCCCATCATTTTACAGATGATGGGAATATCTTTATTGTCAGGATTTTAAAGTCCTATCTTCAAAGGTGCTAATGGTTTTAATATTGTAGCTGACTGCTCTGTTTCAGGCAAGCACATAGGATAGAGAGCACTACGAACAGAGTGGTAGACCCTATTTGTCCCTATTTATTAGCCACTACTTCTTTTTTAGTGCTAAGAGATTTCTGATTTTGTCCAGAATGGCAAAGTATCAGGAGAAAAATATTTAACCTCTCAGCCTTTCTTCCAGTTAGGGTTGCCCATGTGACACAGTTCCTCAAATGATATTTTTGAGAAATACTTTCTTGACCTTCCTGCATTAAAGCTATTAATAAAACCCTTGTGATAAGAAAATCCTTCTCCTCTTTTCCCTGTCTTTTCTCCTCTATGGAATGCTATCAATAGAACTGAAAGTACAGCATACACTGAGCAACTGAAAGGCACATCTGGACTTTTGTGCAGTTAGTTCAGTTGCTCAGTCGTGTCCAACTCTTCGTGACCCTGTGGACCGCAGCACACCAGGCTTCCCTGTCCATCACCAACTCTCAGAGCATGCTCAAACTCATGTTCATCAAGTCGGTGACGCCATCGAGGCCTTTCTTGCAATATGAGACAAATAAATCTTTTCTTTAAGCTGCTGCTGCTGCTAAGTCACTTCAGTCATGTCCGACTCTGTGCGACCCAATAGACGGCAGCCCACCAGGTTCCCCGTCCCTGGGATTCTCCAGGCAAAAACACTGGAGTGGGTTGCCATTTCCTTCTCCAATGCATGAAAGTGGAAAGTGAAAGTGAACTCGCTCAGTCATGTCTGACTCTTAGCGACCCCATGGACTGCGGCCCACCAGGCTCCTCCGTCCTGGGATTTTCCAGGCAAGAGTACTGGAGTGAGGTGCCTTCTCTGTTTCTTTAAGCTACTCAACAATTATAATACATACATGTATATGTATATATATAAATAATCTCAGAGGCAACAGATATAAGTGCATTTGTAACTTGATTCACTAATTCCAGACAAATGAAATCCCTTTAAACAAAATGTTGAGCAAAGTAACGCATAACATACAGGTTTCAGTGTTGTCCACCATCATGCTCACCCTAGCTACTTCCAGCTTCCAATCTTTGCTCCCTAAAATCCATCCTCCACACAATAAACAGAACAACATTTTAAAGATTAAGTAGGTTTTGTCACGTCTCTACTTAAAATTCGAGTTTTTGTTTTTTTTTTTAATAGCAACTAAAAAAAAAAAAGATCTCAGAAGCCCTGGAAGGCCTAACGGTCTGGCTCCATGATGCTTTTCTTCCCCTGCGTCTGGCTCCTCCTTTTCTGGCCTCTTCTCATATTCCGAGGCTGCTACCTAAGAACAAATAGTCTGTTTGTGGTATTTTGCCAGGCGCTGCCACCCATGTTAGTTCAAGAAAATGGGAACAACTATTTCTAGCTGACTGACAGCTAATCTTTCTAAGGCTAATATTTACCATTTCTATTTTGGGGGAGTGGTACACAAAACTGTGGCAAATGGGCCCTGCCTCTATCTAGACCGTGGTTTCTATTAATCTAGTCATGTATTAGATCTGCTACTTTGTTCATATTTCATGCTAAACCAAAGGCTAAAATTGGATACAGCAAATGTCTGAATTATCCAATTGAGGAAGATTACAGAGAAGCAGACAGTTTTACCCTTGGCCATCCCTGCATTCTTCCCAACGGCAGGACACATATCTTCTTTGTGAGGAGGTTGCCTTTCGATTCAAGAATATAACTTAATTACATCATTAAACTATTTCAATCCCTGAGAAAAGTAGTCTGAAATTGTTATAGCCTTTATGTTTCTGCAGTTAATACAGCAAGCGCCTGTTGAAACAGCCCTCTCTTTGGCAGCCTCGTGAGAGCGGAACCATCCAGTGGACAACTGAAGTCAGGTAGCGTCTAGTTTTCCAGAGTGAGGCATCGTGATTCAAATTACTGAAGCCATTTGTTTTTCACAACTGCTTTTCCTTACCAAGATTCTTCATGGCAAAAAATAAATCCATATCAAACACTGAAATGGTTATTTCTCAGTTTCCCCTCTGATTTCAAAACAAATTTTCTGACTATCTGGACTCCCAGGACCAAAAACAGTGTCTCTTATAGTCAAACATACCAACTTGGGAAAGCTGAGGAGAACAAGAAAGCCACTTCAAATGATCCAGAGGAAAAACCATGAAAATTGATTAAAAAAAAAAAAAAACTTTTACTTACCCCTTTTCTCCTCTAGCTTGTTTGAAGAAACTTTTTAATGATCACTGTTAAGAGAAAATGCCTGGTCTTCCTCCTTCTAAATTTTGATTTCCAGATGTACTCAATGATGGTTTAACAAGAAGAGCATATGTTTTCAGCATGATTTCAGTGTGTAAGGTCTTGCTACCCTGAAACGCAAAGTTGCAGGGTGATTATATCTGACCAACAGACTTTAAAAAGATGCTCCAGAGATTATCCTGCCCCATTTTCATCTTTCTCGTCATCCTCCTTTAATCAAGCACCCTTCATTTAAAGAGGCTACAGTACATGCATTATGCACGTGTATGGCTTTGCGTTATGATTTGCAGGAGTCCGTGTGAGTCTTCCAATCAAGGGAAAAATTTTAGAGATTGGATATAAGTGATTTTGAAAAAAGGGCAATTCATTTCATCCACTCAGAGCCAGGAACTGCCTAATTGATTACATCGTTTTAGGATGAAAGTTTTAGTAATTAGCATTCACACAAGTTGAAATCGGAAGGAGCATTTAGTAATAAGAAATCATGGTTCATCTCAAGGAGCAGACCACTTAGCTTGCTCTTCAGTGCTACTGACAACACCCCTGCCTCTGGCCCTGGCAGAATGGCCTGGGGGTCTTCTCTCCTTCTCTCTGTATGGCTGGAGCCGGTATTATGGCCTGCTCACTCAGTACTGTTCACTCGGTACTCACTATGGGTCGAGCAATAAGGTGCTGAGCAGGCGGTGCACAGTACAGGCTGCTTTGAATCCTCTCATCTCCTTCCTCCAGCCCCTGCCCCAGGACAGTTCCATGGCATCCCCCTTTCTTGCCAGATGCAATATGACATCACTCTCCTCCTCAGGCCTGCAGGGTATACTGCTTGCTTCCTGACCTGGTATTTCTCTGATGTGGGATTTTCACTACAGAGTGAAAGAGAAGTTAATACCTATGGGACCACTCGTGGCCAGCAAAAGGTAGAAGATGATGTCTTACCTTTGTTCTATTGGGAAAATATATTTGAGAGCATTTTATAGGATTCCTCAGAGTTGTCCATGGTGGTGGCCAGCTCAATAACTTGATCCAGTGTTGGCTATCCCCATTTCCTTGTTTCCCTGAGATCACCTCCAGAATATTCTACCTGTTCATTCACTTTTGTCCCAGACTCTGTCTTCAGAAGAATCTAGGGTAAGACACAGAAATTACATAAAACAAGATTCACAATAGTATTAAGAAGAGGCTTCCGTTATTTTTAGCCTTCCTACATTGCATAAGCTACCTGGCATCATTTAAAAGAAGCTATTATCTGTTTCAATTAATAAGAATTATTTTTTGTTGCTTACATAAAATAGGGCTATATGTACTAGCCAAAGCAAATATATATTTTTCTAAGGTGATAGTTTGTCATTCTCTGATGATTGATTTAAACACTATACTTCAGTGTAAATTCTGTGTAAAAATAATGCTTTCGTCAAATTTAACATGGCTTCTCAGACTTTTAGACCCAGTTCCTATGAGGCCAGCCAGAACAAGGCACTGTTGCCTGATATTTAAGCACATGGAATCCTAAATTTGAATCTCGACTCTGCTACTTACTAACTTGGGCAAGTTACTTAGTATCTCTATGCTTCATTTTCCCATCTGTAAAGTGGAGGACGTTCCTGGTCAAGATTAGATGAATTAACATGCAACTTGCTTTTTAAATATTTAGTAAAATCTTACTCTTATTCGAAAAGGAATCAGCCTGATCATGAACTGTGCCCCAAGTATCTCTTCTAACTGAGATTTGTTACTTGACTCTCGATACTGACTTTATACTCTCTGGTTATTCCCCTCCCTGTTGTCTGCATCCTCAGCTTTTCGATGATCATGCCAGACACTACCAGCTGGTCACCAAAACCCCACTGTTCTCTTTTTACTGGCCACACATCTAGTTCAGTTGAGATGTTAGGGTGGGCATGTGTCTAAGCTGCGGCCAATAGTATGCGGGCAGAAAGGATCCACCTTGCTCCCAGGCAGGGCTTTGAACACCTCCCTTGAGATGCTCTGAATTCTATTCTTCCACAACCAGCTATATACAAAAGATATAGAGTCATATCTTGCACCCAGGGAGGACAGAGCCACAGAGGGAGCCTGGGTTCTTGAGCGATCCAATAGGGCTCTACTTGTCAACCAAGAATATCCTTGTTGTCATGCCTGAGATGACAAAGCTAGTATGCAGTGAAGGCTGGATTTGAACCTGGATCTATGTATGATTTTTTCCCCCTAAAACACCCTGCTAAAGGTATGCTGGGTAAGTAAAGGAGGAAAACACTTTTCTGTGTGTTTTGATTGTGTTAATGGAAAGCAAAGAACACATGAGGGAAACAATTTTAATGTATTTACAGGAAAGAGTACAGACATGGGTAACTTTTTTTCTCCCTTTTATGTAGCTTCAGTAATTTAGACCTTTATCTAGGTATAAGTCATACCTATTCGTTTCAGAGGAAAAGTGTTTGGGGGCTGAAGATTTACACATTTAAAAGTCTTCACTTTGAATATATAGATTGTCCATAAACTCAAAGAAATGCATCATGCGGAAGCACTGTAAAGGTTTCATTTGTCTTATTCGTGTCTTATTCTTCAGAGAATGTTATTCAAAACTGATTTTTTCGGATGAAGTAAATGTGATAAATGATCTAAAAAACTGTTATATTTTCACAGAGAGAGGCTTGTGTCTTATTCATCTCCACAGCCCCAGTGCTTAGCACTGACCAGGACACACTGAGTGAGAAAAATCATTGGCCAAGGGCTACAGGCTGTATATTGTCACCCTACTTCTTTAACTTCTATGCTGAGTACATCATGAGAAACGCTGGGCTGGAAGAAACACAAGCTGGAATCAAGATTGCCGAGAGAAATATCAATAACCTCAGAGATGCAGATGACACCACCCTTATGGCAGAAAAGTGAAGAAGAACTAAAGAGCCTCTTGATGAAAGTGAAAGAGGAGAGTGAAAAAGTTGGCTTAAAGCTCAACATTCAGAAAAAGAAGATCACGGCATCTGGTCCCATCACTTCATGGGAAATAGATGGGGAAACAGTGGAAACAGTGTCAGACTTTATTTTTTGGGGGCTCCAAAATCATTGCAGATGGTGACTGCAGCCATAAAATTAAAAGACGCTCCTTGGAAGAAAAGTTATGACCAACCTAGATAGCATATTCAAAAGCAGAGACATTACTTTGCTGACTAAGGTCCATCTAGTCAAGGCTATGGTTTTTCCTGTGGTCATGTGTGGATGTGAGAGTTGGATTGTGAAGAAAGCTGAGTGCCGAAGAATTGATGCTTTTGGACTGTAGTGTTGGAGAAGACTCTTGAGAGTCCCTTGGACTGCAAGGAGATCCAACCAGTCCATTCTGAAGGAGATCAACCCTGGGATTTCTTTGGAAGGAATGATGCTAAAACTGAAACTCCAGTACTTTGGCCACCTGATGCTAAGAGTTGACTCATTGGAAAAGACTCTGATGCAGGGAACGATTGGGGGCAGGAGGAGTAGGGGACGACAGAGGATGAGATGGCTGGGTGGCATCACGGACTCAATGGACGTGAGTCTGAGTGAACTCCAGGAGTTGGTGATGGACAGGGAGGCCTGGCTTGCTGCGATTCATGGGGTCGCAAAGAGTCAGACACAACTGAGTGACTGAACTGAACTGAAGGGCTACAGATGAAGAAATCAAATCCTCAAAGAGTTAGGGATTTTTTATGTCCACAAAGCTAATGAGTGATAGAGGTGTAATTCAAATCCTAATTTTTGGTTTTCATTTTCACTGTCCTGTCCACNAGGCCTGGCTTGCTGCGATTCATGGGGTCGCAAAGAGTCAGACACAACTGAGTGACTGAACTGAACTGAAGGGCTACAGATGAAGAAATCAAATCCTCAAAGAGTTAGGGATTTTTTATGTCCACAAAGCTAATGAGTGATAGAGGTGTAATTCAAATCCTAATTTTTGGTTTTCATTTTCACTGTCCTGTCCACTCCACTATACTTTTTGTTTAAGTTCATCTCTACATTTGTCTACTCAACAATTCTGATTGGTTGTTTTCAGTGAACCAAACCCTACACTAGACATTAGGAAAGAAAGATGAAAGCTATGATTCCATCTGCCCAGAGGAAAACAGTCAATAATCAATAGTAAGTAAGTATGACACAATGTGATCTGTGATATGAGTTACATAATAAACAGATAAGCAAACATAAATAAGTACAGAAATACATATTGGTTCAAAGTGCTTTTAAAGTCAGACTTTATTTAAACTTTGTAACATTCTCAGTGTTTCCGTTGTTCAGTCTCCCAGTGGTGTCTGACTGTTTGCCACCCCATGAATTGCAGCACACCAGGCCTCCCTGTCCCTCACCATCACCTGACGTTTGCCCAAGTTCATGTTTATTACATCAGTGATGTTGTCCAGCCATCTCATCCTCTGATGTCCTTTTATCCTTCTGCCCTGGGCTTCAGCTTCAACATCAGCCCTTCCAATGAATATTCAGGGTTGATATCACTTAAGATTGACTGGTTTGATCTCCTTGCTGTCTAACGGACTTTCAGGAGTCTTCTCCAGCACCGCAGTTCAAAGGCATCAATTCCTTGGCTCTCTGCCTTCTTTATGGTTCAGCTCTCACATCCACATGTGACCTTGGGAAGACCGTAGGCTTGTCTATATGGACCTTTGTTGGCAGAGTAATGTCTCTGCTTTTCAACACATCGTCTGTGTTTGTCATGGCTTTCCTACCAAGAAGCAATTGTTCTCTGATTTCATGGCTGCGTTATTATTCCTGTTTTACAGATAGGAAATCTTGCAATGACATATAAACCTAGCAGGTGCAGACTGCCTAACTGCAGAGTTACCTTGGCTAATTCTATCATAATACGGAGTACTAACTGCTTGTGTTCACATCTTTTGGTCATTGGAGTGGAGACAATATAAACCACTGGTTCCCAAATTTCTACATTATAGAATCACCTGGGAAGCTTTTAAAAATTCTAATATTCAGGTGACAATGAAACCACAATTCTATGATTGGGAGCTATGCATCAGTATTTTAAAAAATATTTCCAAGTGATTTCAACGCACAGTAAAGTTGAGCACCACTGATACAAACTATAAAGACTATCAATATAAGATTTTTCTTTTATCCAAATATTTTAAAATAACTTAGTTTCTAAAACTTTAAAATCAAAATACTTATGGATCCCTAATTTCAGTTATCCTAGCAGTCTTGTTTGTATTGTAGGTAGACATGGTACAGGGTTTGTTGAGCTGATCTCTGATTGATTAAGCAGTTATCAGTATTAGTCACGGCCCAGAAACTTCAAGCTTAGCTCATGGGTAAGCTTTAGAAAAGGTAGTCAGGTTTTGCCAGAATGCCAGAAGCACAAGGGAAGGGAATTTCATTCTTGAAAACAGACCCTGGGAGCTGAGTCAGTGGGTTCTGCTTGAGTGAATGAACTGAGTGTTTGTCAGGACCTCTGCCATGAGCAGGTAGTGTCAACAAAGCTCAAAGAAGTGGGTTTGATCATTTTAGAAAGAATAAGTAAGGTAAAAAAGTTAATTATGTGTAAAGCAAAAAAGCAAGGAATTTGAGACTAGATCATGTTTACTAGTCCAGGATTGCCACATTCTATCCTTCTGATTTTAAGCATTTTTTAATCTCTATTATTTTAGAATAAGATTAGTATGGAAAGAATACTTTCCTAATGATGTTGTGAAAACTAAATGATTTGTCATCTGGCTTGTGGATATTAATGCATAGATCTTTAAAAGTGGTTGCTGTCACTGTTAAACGTTCTTGCATTAAAGCAATTCTACGGTTTTCTCTGATCTTTATTTGCATGGATCTTTATTCAGGCCATGGATTTTATGCCTAGCACAAAGAGGCATAAGTCCAGGATTGCCACATTCTATCCTTCTAATTTTAAGCATTTTTTAATCCCTATTATTTCAGAATAAGATTAGTATGGAAAGAATACTTTCCTAATGATGTTGTGAAAACGAAATGATTTGTCATCTGGCTTGTGGATATTGTGGTTGCTGTCACTGTTAAACGTTCTTGCATTAAAGCAATTCTACGGTTTTCTCTGATCTTTATTTGCGTGGATCTTTATTCAGGCCTTGGATTTTATGCCTAGCACAAAGAGGCATGAGATGATAATCTTTTATGCTGAATTATAATTTTTAAACATGTGTAGCTATGTTTCATTTTATACAATATCTGAATAGGTATTTTCAGGCAAATCATGAGTAGATACTTAATTCTTATGACCATCTTCTCTCTTTTTTATTAATAGTTTGCCTGAAAAGGACCTGTGCGTGGAGAAAATAGCTATGAGTCAGATCCAGAAAGGCTAGGGTGCTCAGAGTTGGTTGAATATAAAAGAAAAGGCAGAGATTCTGTGTTTGGCAACAACCACAGAAGATGAGCCCACAAGGAGTCCCAAAGAGAAAAATACGGGAGATAAGACTTATGAGAAGAAACAGAATCTAAAACACCCAAACTGGATTTATGATTCCAAGGCATTATCCAAAATCTGCCTGTTTTGGTTAACCTGGTTCAATGCTATACATAGAAGAAACCCTTGGCAATGAAGACTGATGTAGAAGATGGAGCCTTATCTAATTGCTTACAGGGAATATTGTCAAAACTCAACCAGATTTTTGTCATCTAAAGGAATTTCTATGAGGAGATCCATAGTCATCTAAAGACCATTTAGACACATGGTTTGGAGTGGTGAATATTTTCTATATCCCCTCCAAGAAAACTCAGCCTAAGGGGATTATTGTTTGGGATCTGCATTAAAAGCCAAGAACACAACACTCAAAAGGCTAGTCATGATGATGAAACCAAAGCATTGTTTTGAATGTCTAAGTCTGCTAGAGGCATGGAACACCCCTAGCGCATCGTCACTAATATGATGCGATTGCTCTTTGTCTCCTCCTGTTTTGCTCTCAAGTGTTTCCTTTTAAAATCATGACTTCATATATTTTAAGCCATCGTGTCCTTTTTAGCCTCGCCTATATATCGTGACCCACTCCAGTACTCTTGCTTGGTAAATCCCATGGATGGAGGAGCCTGATGGGCTACAGTGCATGGGGTCTCAAAGAGTCGGACACGACTTTCTTTCTTTCTTTCTGTATATCATGACTCGCAGGAATGGCTCCTAGCTCCCTCGCAGGTCACTGGATTTCTTAGTGATTTGTTGCCCTTGGATCAGGTGCAAACTTCTGGTCCAATCATCTGCATACAGGGAGAGGAATTTTACAAAGTCTAGTATTGCTGCTTAGCCATCAGATCTTTGGTTAAGGGCAACTTCACTCTGAGGAAAATGTGAATGGGGCAGGAATTGTGACTGACACATTCAGTTCTTTCCCAAGGCTTCATAACCAGATAGAAATGGAATGTGAACTCCAACTCCCTGGGTTTAAGCACAGGACTCTTCATCACATCACAGCTTCCTCTGAGGTTAAAAATAAAAATCTATCCCTTGCTCATGTAAAGCATTTCTCCCCATTCCCACCCACATTTACACGCATGTACTCATGGGAACCCACACAAGCAGTCGCTCCCTCCCCTTTGTTTATTCTCATTCTCTCTCTCTCACACCCGCCGTAGACCACAGTGTGAAATGGCTTATGCCTAGAGTCCTGTGTGTTCTCTAGTGTGGTGGAACCATGTGGATTTTTAACTTTAACATAATATAACTTTCTTCCCAGGGTCAGGGTTGAAGCCCTAGATTTGAAAAATGAATCTGCTCTGATAACTAGTTGAAAAGATGAAGGCCCATGAACAGTCATTATAAGAGCAATTTCTCTAGGTAAAACCTCCTTTGAATCCTTACTCATCACATTAGTTGTTTTGATATGCATTTCAGATCCTATAGGAAAAGATGAAAAATCACTGTGGGGACTGTGGTGAAGCTCTCTGACATTAATCGACCTGTCACTAACCACCTGAGCTTCAACATTCAAGTCAGATTCCTTAGGGACATTAACATTTTTTTATCTTAAAAATGAAAAGACAGGGAAGTGAACACCTTCTCATCATTCACTAAACCCATGATTACACATATTTTATTTCTGACTCAAAATAAGAAACTTTGAAGTGTGAGAAAAGCATTGGAAGCTAGAATTTTGAATTAGTAAATGAACCAGTTCCCTGCTATTCCTCAAAAGAAAGACATCTTTTAGAGGCTATGAGAAATCCAATGGTTTTTGGAAAACCCTTGGCAAATGTTTAAAAATATGTTTTGAATGTTTTAAACTCAAACAAATTAAAAACACATTTTTCCCTGGCACTTCCTTCCTTCATTTTAAAATATATGTATATTTTTCAGGGAAATTTTAGGCATGTGGCTCTAATTTTCACTTAACTCATCATGATACTGTTTCATAAGAGCTATTCAATGACTAGAAATCTTTGTCTTTTAAAAAATAAACCTTTAAAGACAATTTATTTCTTTAAAATAGGAAGTCAAAGAAATCAGAACTGGAAAAGGACAAGTAAATCCTGCAGATTTTACCTGACAAGACAGGACCAACCTTGATCCATTTTCTTCACGTGAGCCTTAATTCCTTGAAGTCAAGTATTTTTCTGGAAAGATGGCCTAATTTGAAGGGTACTTCTTTCATTATGACAGAAAGTAGCAAAAACCATTCCAGACCTGATGATAGTACCCACATATCACTCTAGTGACTGACCAGAAGTGGTTCTGTCCTACAGAAAGGCACTGGGCCTTCAATTTTCTCCTATTATCTTTGAAAATGCCATAATGCCCTTCTGTGTTTCCCAGGCAGTGCTGCTGTTGTTCAGTTACTCAGTCATGTCCGAAGCCTTAATTCCTTGAAGTCAAGTATTTTTCTGGAAAGATGGCCTAATTTGAAGGGTACTTCTTTCATTATGACAGAAAGTAGCAAAAACCATTCCAGACCTGATGATAGTACCCATATATCACTCTAGTGACCGACCAGAAGTGGTTCTGTCCTACAGAAAGGCACTGGGCCTTCAATTTTCTCCTATTATCTTTGAAAACACCATAATGCCCTTCTGTGTTTCCCAGGCAGTGCTGCTGTTGTTCAGTTACTCAGTCATGTCCGACATTTTGTGACCCCATGGAGTGTAGCCCGCCAGGTTCCCCTGTCCATCACCAACTCCTGGAGCTTGCTCAGACTCATGTCCACTGAGTCTGTGATGTCATCCAACCACCTCATCCTCTGTTGCCCTCTTCTCCTCCTGTCCTCAATCTTTCCCAGCATCAGAATCTTTTCAAATGAGTCGGCTCTTTGCATCAAGCAGCCAAAATATTGGAGTTTCAGCTTCAACATCAGTCCTTCCAATGAGTATTCAGGACTCATTTCCTTTAGGATGGACTAGTTGGATCTCCTTGCAGTCCAAGGGACTCTTAAGAGTCTTCTCCAACACTACAGTTCAAAAGCATTGATTCTTCAGCACTCAGCTTTCTTTATAGTCCAACTCTCACATCCATACATGACTATTGGAAAAACCATAGCTTTAACCAGATGGACCTTTGTTGGCAGAGTAATGTCTCTGCTTTTTAATAAGCTGTCTAGGTTGGTCATAACTGTGTGAGTATAGGCCACGTCTAATTTTCTTACTCATTCAATCTTTCAGCAAACTTGCAATAGCCCAGGAACTGTCCAAGATATTAGGGTTTAAAACTAAAAAGGATAACAATTTTGGCTTCAAGAAGTTCAAAGCACAGTAGTTGAGAAAATAAGTTAATAAAAGTATAATAAAGCATTAAAATAAGAGTAGAGTGAAAAAGTTGGCTTAAAGCTCAACAATCTCTGCTTTTTAATAAGCTGTCTAGGTTGGTCATAACTGTGTGAGTATAGGCCACGTCTAATTTTCTTACTCATTCAATCTTTCAGCAAACTTGCAATAGCCCAGGAACTGTCCAAGATATTAGGGTTTAAAACTGAAAAGGATAACAATTTTGGCTTCAAGAAGTTCAAAGCACAGTAGTTGAGAAAATAAGTTAATAAAAGTATAATAAAGCATTAAAATAAGAGGAGAGTGAAAAAGTTGGCTTAAAGCTCAACAGTCAGAAAACGAAGATCATGGCATCCATGATCTTCATGGGAAATAGATGGGGAAACAGTAGAAACATTGTCAGACTTTGTTTTTTTGGGCTCCAAAATCACTGCAGATTGTGATTGCAGCCATGAAATTAAAAGACGCTGACTCATTGGAAGAAAAGTTATGACCAACCTAGATAGCATATTCAAAACTAGAGACATTAATTTGCCGACTAAGGTCCGTCTAGTCAAGGCTATGGTTTTTCCAGTGGTCACGTATGAATGTGAGAGTTGGACTGTGAAGAAGGCTGAGCGCCAAAGAGTTGATGCTTTTGAACTGTGGTGTTGGAGAAGATTCTTGAGAGTCCCTTGGACTGCAAGGAGATCCAACCAGTCCATTCTGAAGGAGATCAACCCTGGGATTTCTTTGGAGGGAATGATGCTAAAGCTGAAACTCCAATACTTTGGCCACCTCAATGTGAAGAGTTGACTTATTGGAAAAGACTTTGATGCTGGGAGGGATTGGGGGCAGGAGAAGAAGGGGACGACCGAGGATGAGATGGCTGGATGGCATCACGGACTCGATGACGTGAGTCTGAGTGAACTCCGGGAGTTGGTGATGGACAGGGAGGCCTGGCGTGCTGCGATTCATGGGGTCGCAAAGAGTCAGACACGACTGAGCGACTGAACTGAACTGAACTGAACTGAAGACTGAAAGTTGGTATTTCCAACCCCAACAAGGAAAGACTTGTAAGAATGGGGGTTATACCAGGGTCTTACAAAATGACTAGATCTTCACCACGCAGACATGAGCAGGTTAATTTAGGCTGAGGGAGCCATATGAACGCAGACATGAAAATGACGACTCCTGGCTCATTTTGATAAAGGCCAGGCATTCGGCATGACTGGTACTGTGAGTGAGAGATGAATCTAGAGTGGCCTAATAAAGGGCACAGCAGGCCTTGTTAAGGACCTAAGACTTTATTCCAGAAATAGTGGAGATGATGCCATGATGTTTGCCTTTTAGAAAAATGATTCTGGTGGCTTTATGGAAGACTGATTGGGTGGGAAGTGGGGAAAAAAATAGATGAAAGTTTATCTAAAATACTTACCTAAAAATTTGAGTGAGAGATTATTGGTATGCAGCATCCATAAACATGGAGAGAAAAGGAACAGGGAAGAGAAACATTAAGGAAGCAGAATTGACAAATTGGCTGGCTGTTGAAAGAAATGGTAAGATGGAAGTTTGTGAGTATTGTAGGATTATGTCAAGGAGGAGAAGAGTGGAATTTCTATATGGAAAGTGTGGGAAAGGATGATGAATTCTGTTTAAAATATGGTGGATTTGAAGTACCTGAGAGACAACCGTGTACACAAAAAGTAGGTGTTTCTGATCAAAACTTACAGGCTTCCTGCTGTATGGCTCTTAATGAGACAGAACTGGTAATCAGACATCCCAACCAGATATATTTTTTTGACAAAATTTTGAGAAACTTTCCAGACAGAAATGGCCCTATTTTCACAGCTAAATCCATTAGAAGAGACGACAGAGGATGAGATGGTTGGATGGCATCACCGACTCAATGGACATGAGTTTTGAGTAAAGTTTGGATTTGATGATGGACAGGGAGGCCTGGCGTGCTGCAGGCCATGGGGTCGCAAAGAGTTGGACACAACTGAGTGACTGGACTGAACCGATCTTATACCTTTCCCAACCCCTCTCTGCACTGGTAAACACTAATTTGTTCTCTGTATCTCTGAGCCTATTTCTTTCTTTCTTTCTAAGGATACACCTTTAATTTTTTTTTAATTTTATATTTAAGAATTCTTTGGCTGTGCTGCCTGGCATGTGGGATCTCAGCTCCCTGACCAGGGATCAAACTTCCCTGAACCTGCTGCTTGGCAAGCACATAGTCTTAACCATTGGACCACCAGGCAAGTCCACTATGAGCTTCTTTCTATTTTGTTATTTTTGTATATTCCACATATAAGTGAAAATGTTCCGTATTTGTCTTTCTGTTTCACTAAGCATAATACCCTCCAGGTCCTTCCAAGTTGCTGAGAAAGGCAAGATTTCATTCTTTTTATGGTTGAGTAATATTCCATTGTAGGCAATGGCACCCCACTCCAGTACTTTTGCCTGGAAAATCCAATGGATGGAGGAGCCTGGTGGACTGCAGTCCATGGGGTCGTGAAGAGTCGGACATGACTGAGTGACTTCACGTTCACTTTTCACTTTCATGCATTGGAGAAGGAAATGGCAACCCGCTCCAGTGTTCTTGCCTGGAGAATCCCAGGGACGGGGGAGCCTGGTGGGCTGCCGTCTGTGGGGTCGCACGGAGTCGGCCACGACTGGAGCGACTCAGCAGCAGTATTCCATTGTATACTTTCTGTGTATGTGTGCATGCCCAGTCATATCCTACTTTTTGTGACCCTGTGGACTGAAGTCTGTCCATGGAATTTTCCGGGCAAGCATCCTGGAATGGGTTGCCATTTCCTCCTCCAAGGAAGCTTCCGCATCCAGGATCAAACCCCCATCTTCTGTCTCCTGCATTGGCAGGTGCATTCTTCACCAGTACATGTCCATATATACATATGGTGGTGGTTTAGTTGCTCAGTCGTGTCCGACTCTTGCAACTCTGTGGAGACTGCAGCCCACCAGGCTCCTCTGTCCATTGGATTTTCCAGGCAAGAGTACTGGACTGGGTTGCCATTGCCTTCTCCATGGATCTTCCCAACCGAGGAATCGAACTCAGGTCTTCTGCATTGCAGGCAAATTCTTTACTGACTGAGCTGTGAGGGAAGCACTATACACATATATGTGTGTATATAAATGCCATATATTCTTTATTCATCTATCAATAGGCAAACAGGTTGCTTCCATATCTTGGCTTTTGTGAATAATGCTACAATGAATAAATGTGTGTCTTTTCAAATTAATGTTTTCATTTTTATCAGATACATACCAAGGAGTGAAATTGCTGTATCATATGGTACTTCTATTTTTAATTTTTTTTGAGAAACCTCCATACTAATTTCTGTAATGGCTATATCAATTTACATACCAACAAGTAAGGGTTCCCTTCTCTCTGTATCCTTCTCAATGCTCCTATTTCTTGCTTTTTAATGATAGCCATTCTGACCAGTGTGAGGTGGTGTTTCATTGTGGGCTTGATTTGCATTTCCCTGATGACTAGTGATATCTAGTGTCATCTCTCAAGTGTCAGTTGGCCATCATCTGTGTACTTTCTTTGGGAAAAAGCCTATTCACATTCTCTACCCAGTTTTTAAAAAATAATTAACTTTTATTGCAGTATAGGTGTTTTGCAATGTTGTGTGAGCTACTTCATAGCAAAATAAACCAGCCATACATATCTCTCCTCTCTTTTGAATATCTCTCCCATTGAAGATACCACAGCACAATAAGTAGAGTGTTATAAGTGGATTCCCATCAACTGTCTGTTTTATACATAGTATCAATATGTGTCAATCCCAACCTCGCAGTTCCTCCTACCCAACTCCTTTCCCCCTTGGTATCCATACAGTAGTGCTCTACCTTCGTGTTTCTATTTCTGCTTTGACTGTTACTGATATTGAGTTGCCTGAGTTCTTTATGTATATTTTAGAAATTAACTCCTCATCAGACATATCATTATAAATATCTTCTCCCATTCAGTTGGAAGCCGTTTTGTTTTATTGATAGTTTTCTTCTCTGCACAGAAGTTTTTAGTTTTTGCAGAATTTTAGTTGATGTTCTGTTTGTTTATTTTTGCTTTTGTTTCCTTTGTCTGAGAAGACAAATCCTGCCCACTCCCTCCCCCAAATATTACTAAGATCTCTGTCAACGAACGTATGGCCTATATTTTCTTCTAGTAGTTTTATGGTTTTGGATCTTACATTCAGGTCTTCAACCTATTCTGAGCCTAATTTTGCATGTGGTAAGAGAAAATGTTCTAATTTCATTCTTTTACATTTTACATGCAGCTTTTCAATTTTCAAACCACTTACTGAGGAAACTCTTTTCCCCAATGTATATTCTTACCTCCTTTGCCATAAAGTAATTGACCATATGTGTAAGGGTTTGTTTCTGGAAGCTATATTTTGCTCCATGGATCTATGTCTGTTTTTGTTTGTTTGTTTTTAGTTTTGGCTTTACCATACTACTTTGAACATTGTGTCTTTGTAGTCTGAAGTCAGGATGAATTGTATTTCCATTTTTTTTTTCTTTCTCTCAAGATTACTTTGGCTATGTAGGGTCTTCTGTGGTTCCATGTGAATTTTAGGATTATTTGTTCTACTTATGTGAAAAATGTCATATGAGTATTTTGATAGGAATTGCATTAAATCAACAGATTGCTTTGGATAGTATGGTCATTTTAACGACATTAATTCTTATAATGCATGAACACAGAGCATCTTTTTATTTATTTATATGATCTTCAATTTCTTTTATCAGTATATTACATTTTTAGCTTATAGATTTTTCACTTTTTTGATTAAACTTATTCTTAGGTGTTTTATTCTTTTTGAGGAAGTTGTAAATTAGATTATTTTCTTGACTTCTCTTTCTGAGAGCTCATTACTAATGTATATAAGTGCAATAGATTTCTATATATGAATCTTGTATCCTGCAACGTTACTAAATTCATTTCTAAATTCTAATTCTTTTTAGTGAGTCTTTAGGGTTTTCTATATATTATTGTTATCTGTAAACCATGACAATTTTACTTCTTCCTTTTCAATTTGGATGCTGTTTATCTTTTTCTTACCTGATTGCTATGACTAGGGCTTCCACTACTATGTAAAATGGAAATGGCAAGAGTGGGCATCCTTATCTTATTATTGATCTTAGAGGAAAGAATTTCAGCTTTTCACCATTGAGTATAATATCAGCCATGGATTTGTCATAAATAAAAAATGTTCCCTGTATACCAACTTTGTTGAGAGCTTTTATTCTGAACAAATGTTGGATTTTGTCAAAAATGCTTTCTCTGCATCTATTGAGATGATCATGTGATTTTCATCCTTTGTTTTGTGAATATGATTATCATACAGTTTTTATATGTTGATCTAAATCTACTTGTTTTAAACTGACTCTCGTTTGAGTTCAAACACATTCTAAAAGGTTTATATTTTTTACCACTCCAACCACATTTTGTTTTTGATGTCTTGCTTCATATTTTCATGTCAATTCCTTAACTGTTTATTGTAGCTATTGTTGATTTTTACAATTTTTGTCTTTTAACTTTCATACTAACTTATTTAAGTGTTTGATTCACTGCTGTAACCATATATTTGCCTTTACCAGTGGAATTTTTCCCTTCCTATTTTTCTTATTTCTCATTTATAGCCCTTTTTTTTTTCTTTTAAATAGGACCCTTTAACATTTCTTGCAAGGTTGATTTAGTTAGTTTTTCTTGTCTGGGAAACTGTTTGTCTCTCTTTCAATTGTGAATGATACCTTTTCTAAGTGAAATGTCCTAGATTGTCAGGGATATTTTTGTTTCAGTACTAATTTCCCCAGTAGCTCAGACATTAAAGAATCTGCCTATAATATAGGAGACCTGGGTTTGATTTCTGAGTCAAGAAGATCCCCTGGAGAAGGAAATGGCAGCCCACTCCAGTATTCTTGCCTGGAGAATCCCATGGACAGAGTAGACTAGTGGGCTATAGCCCATGGGGTCACAAAGAGTCACAAGCCCACTATTATTATTCTCATTTTGCAGACAAATAAAGTGACAGAGCAAGAAAGTGACCAGATCAACTTTCTTCAGATTTAATGTTAAGATTTAATAAGGCACTGTATGTAAATCAGATAACATAGGGCTTGGCACACTTTAAAAAAAATGTTGATATGTGTTAGTTTATTTTCTTCGTTGTGCCTATCTAATTTATTTGTAAAACTCAGAGGACTTGGAAAGATTGAATAAACCAATTGAGACAGTTTTGAAAATGAAAAATATTTTGTATTCAAATTAATTAAAATTATTTTTCCAGTTACTCATCAATCAACCATCAGAGACCTAAGACCAATGGCTGAGGAACTCTAGTTTTATAATGACAGAATGAAGAATACAAAACACATTTTAAAAATAAGATTCAAATTTAAAAGTCATGATTTCTACTTATAATGTTTAAGAGCCCTTTTTAAAATAAAAATTATTCATTTAGTGCCCTCTGGATACAGTCAGTATTGTGGGATTTAAAATGGATTACTCTTTCTTGCCCTGGTGGCACTGAAAATCTGAAGGGGCAAACTTAACAAAAGTTCCATAGGCTGACCATGAATCAGCATTGGCAATCTTTCTTTTAAAGTGTTTGTACTTGAAGTTTGAAGGAGACAGATCCAAGAGATAAAGCCCTTTACATAAAGCTAATATTAGCAGTGTTTTCAGCATATTTTTGTCTTCTGAGCAAATTCATAATTACTTTGTGTTTCAGCTCTTTTTAAGTCATCTGTCTGTCGTAAAGTAACTTTGAACTAAATTTACACTTTATCTCTCTGTCTTTCCATGTGCATTTCATTTTCCTTTAACCACTGGTTTTGAAAGCCCTTTGCCTGAAGTTCTCATGTTTGTTTGTGGAAAGTTTCCCACATACAGCTTCTAACTTGTTTTTTGGGCTAATGCAAGCTGAAAGATGTTTCTCATTAGCAGTGTTTTCAGCATATTTTTGTCTTCTGAGCAAATTCATAATTACTTTGTGTTTCAGCTCTTTTTAAGTCATCTGTCTGTCGTAAAGTAACTTTGAACTAAATTTGCACTTTATCTCTCTGTCTTTCCATGTGCATTTCATTTTCCTTTAACCACTGGTTTTGAAAGCCCTTTGCCTGAAGTTTTCATGTTTGTTTGTGGAAAGTTTCCCACATACAGCCTCTAACTTGTTTTTTGGGCTAATGCAAGCTGAAAGATGTTTCTCAAACATATTCGGTTCTTTACAATGATGCATCCATGTCTTTCTCATGGTATGGCCCCTGTAAGCCTGTGTATCTTATTCTGACTCTTTACTCCTTTTCTCTTTTTTCCTCTGTAGAGATGAGTTTAACGGCTCCAGGAGAGGGCACACAGAAAGGCAGTAAGCGGGCAGAAAAGAAATAGAGAGGAATGCAGAAATATGCACACGGGGCCCGTCCTCCAACTCCCAGGACACTGCAAACCTTTTGTCTTGTTACTGAGATATCCGGGGAGATATTAATAGATGAACAACAATAGCCAGAAAAATTATCTGAAAAATAAAAAAGAGTTTGGTCAACATAGAGATCAAGCTGTTTGGGAGTTTTGGAGAAACTTCTAAACCTTCAAAACTTTTGTGCTATTCAGTGCCACTGGGGATTGACAACTAATTATTAGCAACTGATAATTAGCTTTCATTGTTTCTTGTTTAAAAAATCTTCAGGAATAGAAATCATGGCTTATATTTCTGTCTTTGTAATTGGCACTGGGCACATAGTAGGCTTTCAGTAAATGCTTGCTTGCTAAGTGAATGAGTGAAATATCTTTGTCCACAACAAAAGGTACTGAAAATTATCACAGAACTAAAACAAATATGTAGAAAGTAACCTTTCTTTCCAAGTATTCTAACATAGAAACCTTATACTATTTTCAAGATCCTGAGAAACTTGTGTAAATAATGACATTATTGACATTTCTTTTAATTATATTAAGATGAAGAATGAATCTTAAATAATTAAAATAATTTAGAAACATCTCAAAATCAAGATGAAGAGAAAAGGAAAATTAAATAAGTGGAAAACCCAAGAGCAAAAGCTCTTGTGTAAAGAAATATTAGCATTATTCTATGTATCTTTCATACCAATCATTTGGCAAATATATATAAACCACCTTATGATACTTTTCAATTTGGTGTCTTCTACTGGGAGAAGGGGACGACAGAGGATGAGATGGCTGGATGGCATCACTGACTCGATGAACGTGAGTCTGAGTGAACTCCGGGAGTTGGTGATGGACAGGGAGGCCTGGCGTGCTGCGATTCATGGGGTCGCAAAGAGTCGGACACGACTGAGCGACTGAACTGAACTGAACTTGGGCTTCCCTGGTGGCTTAGCTGATAAAGAATCTGCCTGCAACGCAGCAGACCTGGATTGGATCCCTGGGCTGGGTTGATCCTATGGAGGAAGGAAAGGCTACCCCACTCCAGTATTTTTGCCTGGAGAATTCCGTGGACTATATAGTCCGTGGGGTCGCAAAGAGTCTGACACGACTAAGCAATTTTCACTTCATTCCTACCTAACTTTTCATATATTTATTTTTCTCTTTCCAAATATAGTGTAGGTTCCTTAAAACAGAGACTACTGTATGTTTATCACACACATAGCACTTTTTTTTTNGTATAAGTTAAATAAGCAGGATGACAATATATAGCCTTGATGTACTCCTTTTCCTATTTGGAACCAGTCTGTTGTTCCATGTCCAGTTCTAACTGTTGCTTCCTGACCTGCCTGGGGTAACAGGCAAATTTGGCCTTGGAATAAGGAATGAAGCAGGGCAAAGGCTAATAGAGTGTTGCCAAGAGAATGCATTGGTCATAGCAAACACCTTCTTCCAAGAACACAAGAGAAGACTCTACACATGGACATCACCAGATGGTCAACACCGAAATCAGATTGATAATATGCTTTGCAGCCAAAGATGGAGAAGCTCTATACAGTCAGCAAAAACAAGATCAGGAGCTGACTGTGGCCAAATTCAGACTTAAATTGAAGAACGTAGGGAAAAGCATGACCATTCAGGTATGACCTAAATCAAATCCCTTATGAATATACAGTGGAAATGAGAAATAGATTTAAGGGACTAGATCTGATAGATAGAGTGCCTGATGAACTATGGATGGAGGTTTGTGACATTGTACAAGAGGCATTGGTCAGTATCTTTCCCATGGAAAAGAAATGCAAAAAAGCAAAATGGCTATCTGGCAGACCTGACAAATAGCTGTGAAAAGAAGAGAAGTGAAAAACAAAGGAGAAAAAGAAAGATATAAGCATCTGAATGCAGAGTTCCAAAGAATAGCAAGAGAGATAGGAAAGCTTTCCTCAGTGATCAATGCAAACAAGAGGAAAACAACAGAATGGGAAAGACTAGAGATCTCTTCAAGAAAATTAGAGATACCAAGGGAACATTTCATGCCAAGATGGGCTCGATAAAGGACAGAAATGGTATGGACCTAACAGAAGCAGAAGATATTAAGAAGAGGGGGCAAGAATACACAGAAGAACTGTACAAAAAAAGAGCTTCACAACTCAGATAATCACGATGGTGTGATTACTCACCTAGAGCCAGACATCCTGGAATGTGAAGTCAAGTGGGCCTTAGAAAGCATCACTACGAACAAAGCTAATGGAGGTGATGGAATTCCAGTTGAGCTGTTTCAAATCCTAAAAGACGATGCTGTGAAAGTGCTGCACTCAATATGCCAGCAAATTTGGAAAACTCAGCAGTGGCCACAGGACTGGAAAAGGTCAGTTTTCATTCCAATCCCAAATAAAGGTAATGCCAAAGAATGCTCAAACCACTGCACAATTGCACTCATCTCACATGCTAGTAAAGTAATGTTCAAAATTCTTCAAGCCAGGCCTCAGCAATACGTGAACCATGAACTTCCAGATGTGCAAGTTGGTTTTAGAAAGGCAGAGGAACCAGAGATCAAATTGCCAACATCTGCTGGATCATGGAAAAAGCAAGAGAGTTCCAGAAAAACATCTATTTCTGCTTTATTGACTATGCCAAAGCCTTTGACTGTGGATCACAATAAACTGTGGAAACATGTTTATTACCATATGTGAAATAGATCACCCATCCAAGTTCAATGCATGAAACAAGGCACTCAAAGCTGGTGCACTGGGATGACCCAGAGGTATGGGATGGGGAGGGAGGTGGAAGGAGGCTTTAGGTCAGGGGGTTTAGCCATGGGGGACACCCATGGCTGATTCATGTCAATGTATGGCAATAACCATCACAATATTGTAAAGTAATTAGCCACCAATTAAAATTAATTAATTAATTTTAAAAAAGAAGGATATCATGTCAGAAAAAATGCAATTTTCAAGGAGCCTTTGCAAATACTACCTATTAAAATTGTGTAAAAAAAGGATACTATGATGATTAGCAGGAATAGGGTTTCTTAAAAAATATTTTTCACCGTAAAACTAAGGCTACGATAGCAATAGTCACTGGTAAGTTAATGATCTCTTTTCTAGCAAACACGTTGTCCTTCAGGGCTTGTTGGAGATCCAGGATGAGAGCAAGTCAGCATACAAGTAGAATCTAGTATGATTGCTCATTTAACTCTTCAGAGGTCATCAGAGGGCAAGGAGAGGACATTCTTTTAGATCTTCTTGTCCCACTTTAAAGACTTGGTTTAATAGTCATATAAATAGTGTAAGATACTGATTAAGATAGTGACTTTATTCCCAACTTGTTGCTAAAAAGCTCTAGACCTAGTAGTTCATTTGATTTTCCCTGGGGCAATATCACTTCACTTTGAAAACATTTAAATATATATGCAGAGAAAAATAGCATTTTCTTCCTAAAATACATTTATTGACAGGCAGATTATGGAAAAAAAAAAAGAGAAAGAAAGAACTTCACATTGTGTGTGTGTTAGACATCTGGAATGGAATGTAGGAATTATCTTTTATATTCCACAAAATAATATACCAAATGATCTCCATTCACTCTTCATTTTCAGACTGTACTCAACAAGCACATTGTACGGGAAACTGCAGCAGTTAGAAACTGTGGAGAAAGCAAGTCTGGAGTTCACATGTGTGCAGACACAGAGCATGCGATGTGACCTGTAACGACGTGATGCATCAGTGGATACTGGGGACATCTTTGCGCCAATGTTTCCACTGGGATAATTAAGAGTGGCATTGTGAGCCCAGAGGGAGAGATAAACTTACTTTTTAAATGAATTTACTTATTTTTATTTATTTAAGAGTTTCTTTTGGCTGTGTGGGTCTTCATTGCATTTGTGTGAACTTTCTCTAGTTGCGGCGAGTGGGGGGTGGCTGGGCGGGCTGCTCATTGCAATGACTTGTCTTGTTGCAGAACACAGGCTCAAGTCACGTGGGCTCAGGGCTGTGGCGTGTGGGCTATAGAGCGTAGACTGTAGTTGCAGTACACGGGCTTAGCGGTTCAGAGGCATGGGGAATCTTCCCAGGCCAGGGACCGAATCCGTGCCTCCTGCATTGGCAGGCAAATTCCTATACCACCTCTGCCACCAGGGAAATTCAAGATGAACTTCTAAAAGAAAGAATTTCTCAGAAAGAGGAATAAGGGCATCATTTATTGAATATTTTCTGAATGTTTACTGTCTGTCAAACACTAAGATTATAAAAAGTTTATTATATATTGGGGGGATATAGATAGTCAAAAAAAAATCTTGATGTTGGGACAGGAGGAGAAGGGAGCAACAGAGGGTGAGATGGTTGGATGGCATCACTGATTAAATGGACAGGAGTTTGAGCAAACTCTGGGAGATTGTGAAGGACAGGGAAACCTAGCATGCTGTAGTCCATGGGGTCGCAAAGAGTCAGACACGACTGAGCGACTAACACCTAACAAGATGAAATTATAAAATATGTGATAACATAAATAAAATGCTAATATTTATTGACCATTTATTACCACGTTAAATGCTTTTTGATCATATTTAACTTAAGCTTTACAAAAATCTAGACTTTTTTGGTGAAATCTATTTCTATTACCATAACGATTATAATTGCTATTGTTACCTCATTTTACAAATGAAGAAACTGAGGCCCATGCAATCTAAACATATCCCTCTGTGTAATCATCTGGTAATTTGAAGAGCGGAGTTGCACACTCAGCTTTGAGTGGCTCGGGAGGCTGGGTTTAAGCTCTCTGTGATGCTGCCTTGGGGAGTGGGGGGCAGGGAAGGAACCCTGAGATGGGGCCCGTGGCTGGCTTGCTGAGGAAAGCAGCAAATGCTTCCTTGAGAAAATAACTGGCTAGGAACTGCCTATTCTTGTTTCCTCTCACTGGGATAAATCCGTCATTTTTCTACCAAGGGAAGTCTAGAAGAACATTGGTGCTAGGCTGGCAGGCTGTACAGCCTTGTAGTAAAGGGCACTGACCTGGAGCTCACCTGGGTGAAAGCTGCGCTCACAGCCTCGGAGCTCTGCAACCTGAGGCCAAGATAAAGATTCATACCTCACAGGTTCATTATGGGAACTGAAATGAAAGAGCTTATCTCTGTAAAACCTTCACATGTAGAACACACTACACAAGTATTAAATAAATAAATTTAAAAACCATAGTACCAGAAATGGCAGCATAAATTCTTCTTTGGGAGAGTTGATCACAAAATGGCTTTGCTTAAGAATGCCTCCTAATTCTAAAATTTTTGTCATCTTAGGTGGAATATTGAAGTTCTTGGTGGTAACAAGGGAGGAGGACCTTGGCATGAGAAGGGCTGGGAGGTGTGTCTTGGGTTCATAAAGAGCTTGATATTGGTGTTCAAACATTACTGGATTCAAATCCTCCCTGTCTCTTAGGTCTTGAACATATGATTTAATAACTTTATTTTCAATTCTTATTGGAGAAATGAGAAAAGAACTCCTATAATTAAATGAATTATTTTTTATGACAAAGCTTGACATAGAGTATGGACTAAAATGGTGGGTGTTAAAAAACATTATCACTTATTAGTACAGTAATTTAGGAAATGGAGAAAGCAATGGCACCCGACTCCAGTACTCTTGCCTGGAAAATCCATGGATGGAGGAGCCTGGGAGGCTGCAGTCCATGGGGTCTCTAGGAGTCGGACACAACTGAGCAACTTCACTTTCACTTTTCTCTTTCATGCATTGGAGAAGGAAATAGCAACCCACTCCAATATTCTTGCCTGGAGAATCCCAGGGATGGAGGAGCCTGGTGGGCTGCAGTCTCTGGGGTCACACAGAGTCAGACATGACTGAAGCGACTTAGTAGTAGTAATTTAGGGAAACTCAATTTATCTTCAGTTTTCACTTTCCTCCTATATGTATCAAGATTATGAGAGTTATAGTATTTATATATACACAGTATTGGCTTCCCTGGTGGCTCAGATGGTAAAGAATTTGCCTGCAATGAGAGAGAGCTAGGTTTGGTTCCTGGGTTGGGATGATCCCCTGGAGAAGGACATGGCAACCCACTCCAGTATTCTTGCCTAGAGAATCCCATGGACAGAGGAGCCTGGTGGGCTGCAGTCCATGGGGTCTCAAAGAGTCAGACACGACTGAGCAACTAACACACACACACACACACAGTATTAATAGCTAAGGAAGTTATTTCAGTTCAGGGAAAGACAAAGAAATGTGTAGGATAGAAATGAAAGTTCATCAAATTGCTGTTTCTTTGATTGTTTATCAGGTGTAGTAGTTGACATATTTCCCTTGAGCTTCCCTTGTGGCTCAGACGGTAAAGCGTCTGCCTACAGTGCAGGAGACCCGGGTTCGATCCCTGGGTCGGGAAGTTTCCCTGGAGAAGGAAATGGCAACCCACTCCAGTATTCTTACCTGGAGAATCCCATGGACAGAGGAGCCCTGTAGGCTACAGTCCATGGGGTCGCAAAGAGTCGGACACGACTGAGCGACTCAGCTTCAGTCGATATATTTAGGAGTCCTGTGTATTGATGACAGACAAGTTTAAATGACTTGGAGGGTTTCTCCCTCCTTCCGGTAGCTTAGTAGAGAGAGGGCTCAGCTGGACTGACAGGCAGTCAGCATTACTGCCAGGTAATGATCTTCAGAGGGCCCTCATATTACCCTTAAGTGTGGGAAACTACTAGCATTGTTCCTGGGCCTGAAGACCTATAGCAGTATTTGTGGGTGCTCAGATAAGCGAGGTGCTCCCTAGCCCCTCTCAGGGTCACCTGTAATTAGATACTGAGATGTGCAGTCAGGGCTCATGGTCTCTTGGCATGCCCGCCATCATGCGTCTAGCCTACCTGCCTGGGCAGGCTGCTCCTGGAATTCTGGCCATGGCGTGTCATGACCACCTATGCCTGACGTATGCTGCGAATAATGTCAGTGCAATGCGTATGTTCTTTTGCTTTTCTCCAAGTTTTTTTTTCTTTTCTCCAATCAACCTTATATTGTGTTTGTATTATGCTTGAATAACATGTGCCAAAAATATGTCTTGAAATTGTACTTTGAGTTGTAAGATCTTCTCATAATAAGTGACTTGAAAGCCTGAGAGCAAACTCTAGTGAATTGTCCCATTGAGAAATTTGTGGGCAGAAGTCCTCACACTTCACTGTTTCAATGATCTCTCTTTTTCTCCCTCTATCTACTCTCTCTTTTTCTTGTTGCTGGGTGATGGCATTTGGTCCATAATTCTTTCAAGTTAACTGCAGATATGATTCTACTGTCCAATTTATTGTATGAAAAATTTTGATGATTCTGTGGGAAGGACCTGTCCTTACTTGGGAAGAAATGGATGAGAGGTGAGTGGTACCTTTTCCCTGGAGGCCACTAGGATGGCCACTGACGGAAGATAGCTCTAGAAAGTGTGGTGACAGGTTCACAAATCCGCAAGCCTAAAACACTTTTCAGAGGAGCCCTGTGCTGGGCTGGAATAGGTCTCTCCTGGGACCCCTGCTTCCCTCAGACAATGATGGGGGCAGCCTGCAGGGAGCATTGTCTTGCCAAAGGGTAGAGGCAAATCCAGAGGCACAGCAGCTAGATCTGCCAGGCAACCACACTTCAGGAAGCAGAGTTCTGAGTGCTGTCTTTCCATGACTGTTGCAGCCATAGGACCCTGTAGTGTCTGGCTACTTCTGTGCTGTATCACCAACCACGGTCCTCCTAGCTTATCTGCTCCTGCCCTGCTGAACTCCTTGCTGCTTCATGAGCACGTTGAATACTCTCCTTTGTGTTAATAACTTCATCTTTGTGTTAATAACTTCATCTACCTGGAAAATTCTCACCATAAATTCACCTGTATGGTTTCCTTCCCAGTTTGCTTTTCCTTCAACAGTTCCTTCTCAGAGTTGCCACCCATGACCACTGCGTCCAAAATAACACATGTTCTCTGTTCCATTGTATTACAACTCACTCTCCTTTCTTTTTCTGCATTGTGTTTGATTATTGGGTTTAGTCACTAAGTCTTGTCCGACTCTTGTGACTCCATAGACTGCAGCCCACCAGGCTCGTCTGTCCATGGGGTTCTCCAGGCAGGAATACTGGAGTGGGTTGCCAGTTCCCTTCTCCATTGTTGTTTTCTGTTATTTTCAGTAGAACATAGACTTTGTGAGAGCAGACCTTACTTTTGTTCACTGATAAATGACATGCACCTAGACAAAGTGTCTATCACATAAGTGCTCAGTAAATATTTTTGGAATGAATAAATGTTTATTTGCATTTCACTCATTTCACATACTCTCTCTTGCGATACAGTACCCTTACATGCCAGGAGGGAAATCTATTACTTTAAAGCATATGAGAGTAAGAATCACTTCTATCATCTGCTGAAGAATCTCTACCAGGAAGATGATAAATGTTCTTATTGATTTTTAATTTCATGACACAAATCGGTGGGGGGAAAGTACATCCTTATTTTTAATTGACTTCATTTATTTACAAAGTTTTGGACTCAAGTGAGCTTTTCTAACAATGCGGCAAACTCCAGTCTCTAAATAATACGATGTCTCTTGTTTAGGCTTTAACACTATTGTGGTGTGTGTTGCTCATCACTGTACAGTTAGTCTCTGGATATTCTAACCCCTCCTACCATTATCCGTCTTTCCTTCCTTTTATACAAAATTAATTTGACACCTAGCTTGCATTTTTTGTGTTCTAATGTCCCTATTGGATTATTAGTCTCCATAGGATTCAAGGACTCCACTAATCAGTATCCTCTGTTTTGCTGACCACATGGAATGAATCCTTTCTTTTAGACTATTACAGTTGATGTTAAATGAGAACCTAAGCCTGATTCTTTTGACCCACCACTGAATATCTCTTTTATATCCTCAGCCTGCTGCTATGTGTCATTACTCCTTGCTTATATTCGTCTCATTCATTTTCTATTTGTGTGAATATGTTTGTGTGCAGCCAATTTTACTTCAATTTTAAAGTGAGATTTCAAAAGACAGGGAGGTGGGTTCAGGATGGGGAACACGTGTACACCCGTGGCAGATTCATGTTGATGTACGGCAAAACCAATCCAATATTTAAAGTAATTAGCCTCCAATTAAAGTAAATAAATTTAAATTTAAAAAAGTGAGATTTCATGAGCTCTAATTAAGTATTTTTTTATTGCTCAAATATACAGTGTCTACTACAGGAATCCCTTTCTGCTCCAATCTTTTAATAAAACTGGAAAGAAATTAATCAAATTCTTCTTGCATGGGTTGGTTGTTATAAACTCATGCTGTTTGTGGCTTATTTTATGTTCTGCATTTTACAGAAATATTTTCCAGTATGTTTCCACTATTTTGGTAGATTATTACTAAGCCTTGATCATACTGTTTGATTTCAAAAAATTAAATAGTGTCTCTGTATTTCTTAATTCTACCTCAGTTCTTACTGATTTAAAAAATGACAATATGAAATGATTAAGTAGTTCATCTGACAAATATATTTATATCTACACTATTAGTTACTCATAATACATGAAGTTTCCCAAATGAATTTATTCATAAAAATATAATATCACAGAACCTTCCCCTAAAGACAATGCTGTTTTATGAAATACAAGCAAGAGAATCATTATAAATTTATCAGCTATATCATGAAGAAAAGACAGTGATGGTGAACATATTAGTTAGCTAGGCTATCATAACAAAGTAACACAAATTTGGTGGCTTAAAAGTGCCCCCTCTGAAGGCTCTAGAAAATAATACTTTCTTCCCTCTTCCCAGTTTGTGGTAGTTGCTTGCAATCCTTGTCTTAGAGCTGCTCCACTTTATTCTCTGCCTGTACTGTCCTGGGGCCTGCTTCCCTGTGTCTCCTCTTAGTCTCTGTTCAAATATCCATCTCCTTTCTCTTATAAATAAATCTCTGCCATTATGTCCCTCGAGTCGGTGATGCCATCCAACCATCTCATCCTCTGTAGTCCCCTTCTCCACCCACCTTCAATCTTTCCTAGCATCAGGGTCTTTTCAAATGAGTCAGCTCTTCACATCAGGAGGCCAAAGTATTGGAGCTTCAGCTTCAAGATCAGTTTTCCAATGAATATTCAGGACTGATTTCCTTTAGAATGGACTGGCTGGATCTTCTTGCAGTCCAAGGGACTCTCAAGAGTCTTCTCCAACATCACAGTTCAAAAGCATCAATTCTTCGGTGCTCAGCTTTCTTTATGGTCCAACTCTCACGTCCATACATGACTATTGGAAAAACCATAACTTTGACTAGACAGACCTTTGTTGGCAAAGTAATATCTCTGCTTTTTGATATGTTGTCTAAGTTGGTCATAGCTTTTCTTCCAAGGAGCAAGTGTCTTTTAATTTCATGACTGCAGTCACCATCTGCAGTAATTTTGGAGCCCGATAAAGTAAAGTCTGTCACTGTTTCCATTGTTTCCCCATCTATTTGCCATGAAGCGATGGGACCGGACGCCATGATCTTAGTTTTCTGAATGTTGAGTTTTAAGCCAAATTTTTCACTCATCTCTTTCACTTTCATCAAGAGGCTCTTTAGTTCTTTGCTTTCTGCCATAAGGATGGTGTCATCTGCATATTGAGACTATTGACATTTTTCCAGAAATAGCAGAAGGGAGGAATGAAAATAATACAGATTTAAATATTCTGCACAAGAATACTATATCTTAGAGACTATTTAGCAAGATGATATACAATCTTCCCTTGGTATCTCTGAGGGGTTTCTTCCAAGACACACTGGAGATAACAAAATTTGTGGCTGTTCCGACTCCACCCTTGGCCTGCTGAGTCCCCAGTTCCCATCGGGGCTTCCATACCCACCACGGATCGGGCAGTACCATATTCACAGGAAAAAAAAGAATCTGCAAATAAGTGGACACATGTGGTTCACACTCACCATGTTCAAGGATAAACTGTAATCTAACTACATCAGAGAGAGCATAGAAGTGCTTTTATTCAGTGAAACTACCAGATTTGAATCAGAAAAGCTCTGCGTATATGCCCTCAAGGACTTTATATTGTTAAATAAGGTAAAACTCCAGCATAAAGATTTTTTCTATATTACAGACTAAGTTATATTTTAGCTAGTATCTTGTATCTTATGCATAATACATATATCATCTATCTTAAAAAATAAAGCAAACTTGGAATATGGTTCCCATACCTCATATTATTATAGCATCTTTGATGACAGGGAATCAGACAAAGAACAGTCATTACCTTAAGTACTCTGCTCTTTCTTAAACATGGGAACAAATACAAATAGTCCCTGTGGCAGACATTAGCGTTCTTGGATCTCCAGGGAACAATCGCCCTTGGAACTAGATGTGGGCTTCTGACTTGCTTTGGTCAGTGAAATTTGGGTTGGGAGTGAGGAAGATCACTTCCAGGCGAAAGTGTGACATGGTTGGCGGGCACGTTCTTCATCCGTTAGTCCCTGCCTCGGTAGATTCTGAAGCATTATGTTGAAAAGGTGGAACCATGAGATGACAGAACCTTCGCTGTTTTGTGTCCCTGAACACCTGTGATGACATCACACTGCGCTGATCTCTACTGGATTCAATGAATGATTTTAGTGATTTTAGTGGTTGACTGTTAGCGTGTATAATCCAGGATATCCTGACTGACAAAGTGCCTCTTCTTTTAAAAAAGGAATTTTCACCCAGAATTATGAGATTGTTTGAGAAAAGTTATTATAAGACTATGTTATTGCTTTTACATAAAGTTAAAATACACAAAGTGCTAAAATGTTTATAGATCTTTGCTTTTCTGACTGAAGGATTAAAGGCACATTTCGTAATCTATTTTGCTTTTTTCTACTACAGAGACACCAACAGTGTCTCCTTATTTTTCGTATGTTTAAGGGAGACTATTATTATAAAAGTTCTGCTTTTATAATTTTACATGTTCTTGTGAAAGGTCATTTGTTTTTATTTCATATTTATTTACACCTTACTTAACATTAAGAAAAGGACATAAGGATTTATGACATGCAAATAAAAGAATGTTTGCTTTATTCTAATACAGAAGTGAAAAGCCAAATAAAATTTTTTTTTCCTAAAAATTGAAGTCAGGGGAAAATTATGGAGAAAGCGAGATCTCTTTAGTAGTCCACAGTTTTTATTTCATTAAATCTTCTTTTACATGTTCATCTTATATGCAAATACACAGTGCTTCTTTTCCTACTCATTCTCATACACATCCTGGAATCCCCTGTGAGCTATCAGCCTGGGAGAATAGTCCTTTAAGATTTTGCTGTCTCTATTCATCACATATACTGTTGCTTTGTACGTGTTTATTTTGCTAGTTATATGTGTTCAGGCAGGAATTCAAATATGTGATTCTCGTTCTTGCTTTCCAAGAGAATTCTCTTGAGGGGAGAAAAAACAATGTGCATGTTTCTCTTCTTATTTGACAAAACCAAAAACAATCCTGGATTTAGACACTTACAAGGAAATATGTTCCACACAAAGTAAGAGCAAAGGACTTTGTTTCTCTTCCAGCTTTGAAAACTGACCCACTTTTATTATGAAAAAAGTTTAGGCAGCATAGCATTGACGCTAAAAGCAAGAGGTCTTTTCTGCTCCATTACCAGGCAGCAGGGACAAGAATTTGCAAAGCAGAATTCTTAGGAATAAATGAGTCATGGTCATACTTTGTGTTTAAGAAGGATATAATCTTTTCATGTTGGGGCTCAGTTAAGAAAAGTATGCATATTTTTGAGCACAGGAAATGCTTAAAATATTTAAAGGGAAAAAATCAACTGTTTAAAAATCCAGTTTAGGGAAAAATTATGTGACTTGTCAAAGAGAAGAAATAGTCAACTTCAAGTCAGTTCCTGGGCCCATAAGTGCATGAAGTTCATAAAAATGTCCCTACCAACCAATTATGATTACTCTCTGACTTTAATTACTTTTCAACTGATGTGGAACTCAAGATATTATCAGCTTCTGCTTTGCTGAGATAGACAGTTGGGCAATACAGTAGAGGGCAGAAAAGGAACCAAAAAAAAAAAAAAACTCAGAATGATGAATAGAGAATGCTACTTGAAAAAACTTACAAATTTTTTTTTTTTGATATGGTCTTTGTTGGACATTTTCTCTGCTTATCTGCTTGTATTTTCACTTTCAAGTTGATAACTTCCAGACTGAGTTGAAACACGATGATGTTTCTGCCATTCTCTTCAAGGTTCATTGTGACTTTTTTTTTTTTCATCAGCAGAAATAGAGGGAGAGTGAATTAAATGGGAGCTGCAGAACTTGTGAGTGCGATAACAATACAAATGGATTTTCTCTAACAGAGCAAAACAGCTGTCTCCATTATTTGAATGCTTCACCTTTCTCCATTCCATTAATTGGGTCTTTGATCACAAGCTGAGGTGGAGAGGCCCTGATAAGGAATAGGTTATTAGTAAAGTAGCCTAAAGGAATGAATTGGGCCTGCTACTTGCTGCAGAAGATGAGATAAACTCATAATGCCTGTGGATGTGAGTGGTGGAGAGTGATAGGGCCTCTGACTGCCCTGAACTGCTTGCAAAGGGAGAAGACTAATACTCTAGTGCTATGATAGCTAATGCAGGATATAAATTTAGCTCCCAGGAATGGAATAGGATAAAAATTCCATAAAGAGTTTTCTGTAAATGGCTTAACTTTTATATCAAACTGTGACAGCATAGTCACTAAAAAAAATAAAATAAAACAGTTTCTTGATCTCAGTATATGTTGAATACAACTGAAAGCTTTCATATAAGAAGGAGGAAAAATGACTGTTAAATTTGTTCACCAAGACATTAATAAGAGCACCCTTTGAAGTGCGGCAAAGCTAAATTGGAGGAATTAAATTTGATTGAATCTAAGCCTGTTTATTTTTCCCTTTTGCAGAGCAAGTGTTGAGTGATTTGTAATACTTCATTGGAAATCTTCAGGAACTTGCTATCATGTAATTCATTTTTTTTTTTCAGTGAAGAATACGACCGCAGGGGACAAGGCCATATTGGTTTGTTGTTAATGTACTGGAAAGAGGTACTATGGAGAAAACAGTTAATATTAAATTACGAACACAAGGTTATCTTTCTGCCGCACATGCTCCACTGCCCTAGGCAGGGGTAATCTGTTAATAGCATTCAGCCAAAATGACACCATTAAGCAACTGAAGCTACACATCTTTTGCAAGCTGAATGATGTATAAAGCTGGTTTTCTATCATCCTAGATGCAATAAATTATCCATGCTGCTAAAAATTGATACAAGACAGGAGTTTGATAGAACAGGCACCCAGACATAAATGGAAGGCCAGTCTGGCAGGGAATGACATAAAGGTGTGAATGGTGCTATCAGGGTGTTTTTATTTTTGTTTTCTCTCCCTGCAGCTCTGATTCTTAGGTTTTAGGGGTCATGATGGCAAATACACTATCGTGGCATTTTCACGGTGGAGAGTAAGGAGTGACTGAGAGAGACAGAGAGAGAGAGAGAGAGAAAATGAATAACACATACAATTATGCAGATGAGACCTCGGGAAAGGTTTGGTTGTCAGGTCCACTTTGAATGAATCATTGCATTTCATCTTTAGTTTCTGATTGTCACTGCCTGAACACAAAGCGAAGGACATTATAAATGGCTTGCGTTGAGAGTCATCTGATTGGTGTGAAGTACATTAGGAAACCATAACCTATCATACTCATTGCCCTTTGTGTTATTGGTTCCATCAACATACACAATAAATAGCTGGGGAAGCAATTTAGGATTGTTTCCCAGGGTAGTTTTTTCTCATTTTAAATTAATACAAATGCTCAATAGACTTAAGAGACACAGAGCAGCTATTTGCTCTAGCAGAGATCCTCACAGTATCAGGAAAAAAGGTTTTCTAAACGTCAATGGCAATATCAGTGAAACAAAGTATTATATTAATTCAGTGAATGCATATTAAATTTGTACCATATTATCCAGCTCTCTGGTAGGCACAGGCCATGTAAAGATAAAAGAAATCATTTCTTAAAAACCTTACAGTCTAGTGGGGACTCAGACAATTGCAATGAAATGTTGTGATGAAAGAGGTATGCCTAATGCAATAAGCTTGGAGGAATGTCTGCCAGGGAATGAGGGCTGGCTTCACAGAGGAAGTGACCAGCCCAAAGATAGTCTCATAACTATCTTATGAGACAGAAAATAAACATAACCAATAAATCCAACCACAGTCCTTATCATAGTTCATAAGATTTTAAGGGTAGCATTATCAATATATAGTAAGTAAAGTCACTCAGTCGTGTCTGACTCTTTGTGACCCCATGGACTGCAGCCCACCAGGATCCTCAGTCCATGGGATTCTCCAGGCAAGAATACTGGAGTGGGTTGCCATTTCCTTCTCCAGGGGATCTTCCCAACCCAGGGATTGAACCCGGGTCTCCCGCATTATATACATAAGCAAATAACTATAGTGAAAGCATGGAACTCAGCACACAAACCAAGGGAAGAGAGTTTGTGAGGTGTTTCCAAAAACCCACAAGTGAAAACTTAAGAGTGGACTGGGGTAACCAGACAGGAGAGAATTTTGGGGAGAAGGCAATGGCACCCCACTCCAGTACTCTTGCCTGGAAAATCCCATGGATGGAGGAGCCTGGTAGGCTGCAGTCCATGGGGTCGCTAAGAGTCAGACTCGACTGAGCGACTTCACTTTCACGTTTCACTTTCATGCATGGAGAAGGAAATGGCAACCCACTCCAGTGTTCTTGCCTGGAGAATCCCAGGGACGGGGGAGCATGGTGGGCTGTTGTATATGGGGTCGCACAGGGTTGGACACGACTGAAGTGACTTAGCAGCAGCAGCAGAATCATCCGCAGGCCCTCTCTCTCCTTCTTCACTCCCAACTATTCACGGTTCCAGTGTGTTCTATATACAGTATATCTGTCATCTGATATGCTTAGTCTGTCTTTATGAACATAACTTTAGGGAATGAAAACTTTTGATTTGTATCACTGCCACTGGCTCTTCACTGCCATCTCTGCCTCAGTTTTGTCCCTCTCCAGTCCCGTCTCTGGAGAGAGGCCAGAGAGATTTTTCTTAAACAAGTGAACTGTCAAACCCAGTTTGAATCCTGTGCTGTGGTTGCCGTAACTTAATCTGGTATGTAAAGCTCAGTGTCTCTGGCCTGGCCACCTCTTGAGCCTCTCTACACTTCTCACTAACTGCATCTAGGCTCCAGGCACTGCTTTTACCTGTTTATCCTGTTTACCAACTCCTATCCACTTTTGAACCCTCAAGCTTTGGCTGTTTTCACTTGTTTTCTTCCAAAACCTGTCATCTCATTCTTTCCCTTTTCCAAACTCATTTGGATTTATTATTCAGCTGCTGGAATTTTCCTTGAAAGATAAATATGAGTCAATGTGCCCTTGTCTCTGCCCTGTGGCACTCCGTGTTTTCCCAGGTATGTCTGCAGGTCCCCTGGAGACAGGGCATTCTATGAGGGTACAGTCTGCTGGTATCTTGTCCACTTCATATCTCCAGATCCCTACACAGTGAGATCCCTTCATGGCAAATAAATGTGGAAGCAGTGGCTGACTTTATTTTTTTGGCCTCTAAAATCACTGCAGGTGGTGACTGCAGCCATGAACTTAAAAGACGCTTACTCCTTGGAAGGAAAGTTATGACCAACCTAAAGAGCATATTAAAAAAACAGAGACATTACTTTGCCAACAAAGGTCCATCTAGTCAAGGCTATGTTTTTCCAGTGGTCATGTATGGATGTGAGAGTTGGACTATAAAGAAAGCTGAGCACCGAAGAATTGATGTTTTGAACTGTAGTGTTGGAGAAGACTCTTGAGAGTCCCTTGGACTACAAGGAGATCTAACCAGTCCATCCTAAAGGAGATCAGTCCTGAGTGTTCATTGGAGGGACTGATGCTAAAGCTGAAACTCCAATACTTTGGCCACCTAATGCGAAGAGCTGACTCATTTGAAAAAAAAAACACTAATGCAGGGAAAGATTGAAGGCAGGAGGAGAAGGGGATGACAAAGGATAAGATGGTTGGATGGCATCACTGACTCGATGGACATGAGTTTGGGTGAACTCTGGGAGTTGGTGATGGACAGGGAGGCCTGGCATGCTGCAGTCCACGGGTCACAAAGAGTCGGACATGACTGAGCGACTGAACTGAACTGAACTGAACACAGTGAAAGTAAATATTTGTTGAACACTGAATAAGCAGTGTGGACAACACACAAATAAAACCTGGGGAAATAGCTGGGTATGACCTCAGGAAGATATCAGGACCACAGGGGATGAGTTGAGATCATTTTGATTATTGGAGATATTTCTCATTGACTGAATTAATAGAACTAAGGAGTAAACTCAGTTTGGGAGATAAAGAAACAAGGGTGGTTTTTTTTAAACTGCAGTGTCTTAGCAAGAAATGAACCTTTATTGGAAAAGAAGAAAGGATTGGTCAGTAAATTTTAGATGTCTGGGCTATTTTCTCCTGTGCTAAACTGTTCAAATTGAACTACGATGTTCCATGCACTTGCCATATAGTTTCTCAGCATTGAATTTTTATTTTGTACTGTATAGACATTTTGATATCAGAGGGGGTAGTCTTGAGGTAGATATAGCATAGGGAAGTTATTTTCAATATCTTTTACCAAGGCTATATACAAATATCATGGTGAAGCAATTGCAAATTCAAAATTCAATTAACAATAACTAAAAATTGGTTAAAATCAGATTAACAATTGATTTCTTAGGTAGATTTATTTACTCTTTATCATGCTCCAAAAACTGATAAAATGAATGAAGAATAATGCTGGTTTGCAAAGAGTTCATAGTCAGGGAGAGAATACTGAAAAAGCAAGTGAACAAATAATTACAATGAAATGTCATAAGTGTTTTGATAAGGTGCTATATAGGGCAGAAACTGAGGGAAAGAAGAGAAAGGAAAAGAAGGCAACAATTGAGCTGCATTTCAAAAATCCAGGAGTAATGAGTAAAGAAAAATACAAAGAGGAAGGATGTTAGAGGCAGAAGAAAAAACAAAGATATAAAGTGAAAGGAATAATTAAAAAAAAGATTTCTGAGCAACTATGTGGTCACATCTAAAATGTGGCTTCCTAGGTAGTGCTGCTGCTGCTGCTGCTGCTGCTGCTAAGTTGCTTCAGTCGTGTCCGACTCTTTGCGACCCCATAGATGGCAGCCCACCAGGCTCTCCAGTCTTTGGGATTCTCCAGGCAAGACCACCGGAGTGGGTTGCCATTTCCTTCTCCAATGCATGAAAGTGAACAGTGAAAGTGAAGTCGCTCAGTCATGTCTGACTCTTAGCGACCCCATGGACTGCAGCCCACCAGGCTCCTCCATCCACGGGAATTTCCAGGCAAGAGTACTGGAGTGGGGTGCCATTGCCTTCTCCCAGGTGCTGCTAGTGGTAAAGAATCCACTTGCCAATGCAGGAGACTCAAGAGACATGAGTTCGATTCCAGGGTAGGGAAGATCCCGAGGAGAAGGAGATGGCAACACAGTCCAGTATTCTTGCCTGGAAAATTCCACGAGAGAGAAACCTGGTGGGCTACAGCCCATGGGGGCGCAAAGAGTTCAACATGACTGAATGTACACATACACACAGACACACACCCTCACACACACACACACAAGATTTTTCACAACAGCTGTTTTCTCCAATATTTTGTCTTATGTTCCCATAAGAATTCTTATAATATCAGATCCTTCAACAATCTTGGTTTCCTAGATAACTCACAGGGTATAATGCCCTCCTGATAGGTTTATCTCTTTACCAGCAACCTTCTTCTGCATTGACACTAGACAGCTTGCTGCTTCCTTTCTACCATGCATTTTTTTCTCCATGCATTAAAAAACTGTACTTATTATAACTTGAAGGATAATTGCTTTACAGTATTGATTTGATTTCTGCCATACATCGGAAACTCAGGTTCGATCCCTGAGTTAGGAAGAGCCCCTGGAGAAGGAAATGGCAACCCACTCCAGCATCCTTGCCCGGAAAATTCCACAGACAGGAGGAGCCTGGTGGGCTAAAGTCCATGAGGTCATAGAGTTGGACACAGCTGAGTGACTAACACATACATCAGCATGAATTAGTCATAGGTGTACATATGTCCCCGCCCTCTTGAGCCTCCCTCATTCCTCCCAACCTTCCTATCCCTCTAGGTTGTTACAGAGCCCCAGTGTGAGTTCCCCAAGTGATACAGAAAATTTCCATTGGCTATCTACTTTACATGTGTAGTATATATGCTTCTAAGTGACTCTCCATTCATCCTGCCCCCACCTTCCTCCCCATCCCGCCCTTGCCCCTAATCTGTTCTCTGTGTCTGTGTCTACACTGTTGATGTTGCTGCTGTTCACTCACTCAGTTGTGTCCAACTCTTTGTGACTCCGTGGACTGCAGCATACCAGGCTTCCCTGTCCTCTTTCTCCTCGAGTTTGCTCAAGCTCATGTCCATTGGGTCAGTGATGCCATCCAACCATCCCATCCTCTGTCTTCCCCTTCTCCTCCTTCCTTCAATCTTTCCCAGCATCATAGTCTTTTCCAGTGAATTGGGTTTTTGCATCAGGTAGCCAAAGTATTGGAGACTTGACTTTAGCATCAGTCCTTCCAATGATTATTCAGGACTGATTTCCTTTAGGATTGACTGGTTTTATCTCCTTGCAGTCCAAGGGACTGTCAAGAGTCTTCTCGAGCACCACAGTTTGAAGGCATCAATTCTTTAGTGCTCAGCCTATTTTATTGTTTTAATATACTGTCTAAGTTCATCATTGCTTTTCTCCAAGGAGCAAGAGTCTTTTAATTTCATGTCTATGCTCACCATCCATAATTTTGGAGCACCCCAAAATAAAGCCTGTTATTGTTTCCATTGTCTCCCATCTATTTGCCATGAAACGAGACCAGATGCCATGATCTTCGTTTCTGGAACTTTGAGTTTTAAGCCAGCTTTCTCACTCTCCTCTTTCACCTTCGTCAAGAGACTCTTTAATTCCTCTGTAGTTATTTTTGGCAGCATATTTACGGTTTTCTATGTGTATATCATGTCATCTACAAACAGTGTTTTACTTCTTCTTTTTCCAACTGGATTTCTTTTTTTTCTTCTCTGATTGCCATGACTAGGACTTTCACAACTATACTGAATAATAGTGATGAGAGTGGGCACTCTTGTTCCTGATCATAGATGAAATGCTTTCATTTTTTCAACATTGAAGATAATGCTTGCTTTGAGTTTGTTATATATGGCCTTTATTATGTTGAGGTAGAGTCCCTTTATTCTCACTTTCTCTAGAGTTTTGATCACATATGGGCTTATAATTTGGTCAAAACATTCTTGTGCATCTATCGAGGTTACCATATGGATTTTATTTTCCAATTTGTTAAAGTGGTGTACCAGGTTGATTGATTGATTTGTGTATACTGAAGAATCCTTGCATCCCTGCAATAAACTCACTTGATCATGGTATATGCTGCTTTTAATGTATTTTTGGATTTTGCTTGCTAGTATTATGTTGAGGATTTTTACATATATGCTTGTTAGTGATATTGGCCTATAATTTTCCTTTCTCTGTGATATCTTTGTCTGGTTTTGGTATTAGGGAGATGGTGACCTCCTAGAATGAGTTTAGGAGTGTTCTGCCCTCTGAAATTTTGGGGAAGAATTTAAGCAGGATAGATGTTAGCTCTTCTCTTAATATTTGATAGAATTTGCCTGTGAAGCTATCTGGCCTTGTGCTTTTGTTCGCGGGAAGATTTATTTATTTTTCACTGCTCCGGGTCTTCCTTGCTGTGCGCAGCCTTTCTCTGTTTCAGTGAGTGGGAGCTTCTCTCTAGTTGCGATGCAGAATCTTGTGGGGGCTTCTCTTGCTGCAGAGCATGTGCTGCAGGGCGTCTGGGCTTCAGTAATTGTGGTGTATGGGCTTAGTTGCCTGAGTCAGGTGGAATATTCCTCTGCCGGACATCAAACCAGGGTTCCCTGCATTATCAGGTGGAGTCTTGACCACTGGACCACCAGGGAAGTCCTGTTGGAAGATATCTCATCACAGTTTCGATTTCAGGGATTGTGATCGATCTCTTTATATATACTTCTTTCTTCCTGAGTTAGTATTGGAAGGTTGTATCTTTCTAAGACTTACTCCTTTGCCTCCAGGCTTTCCTTTTAATCGGCGTGTGACTGCTTGTAGCAGTCTCTTACGATCCCTTGTATTTCTGCATCGTCTGTTGTAACTTCTTTTTCATTTTTAATCTTATTGATTTGAGTCTTCTTCCTTTTTTTATTGATGGTTCTGGCTAATGATTTGTCAATTTTGTCTATCTTCTCAAAGAACCAGTCTTTAGTTTTATTGATCTTTGCTATTGTCTCCTTCATTTCTTTCTACTCTGATTTTTGTGATTTCTTTCCTTCTAACTAACTTTGGGTTTTTGTTGTTGTTCTTCTTCTAATTTCATTAGGCATACAGTTAGTTTTTTTTTTTTTTTTAATTTGATGTTTTTCTTTTTTCTTGATGTTGGCTTGTATTGCTGTAAACTTCCCTCTCAGTAATGCTTTTTGCTGCATCTTATATGATTTTGGTCATCATGATTTCTTCATCATTTGTTTCTAGGTATTTTTTGTTTCCTCTTTTATTGCTTCTATTATCTCTTGGTTATTTAGAAGTATATTGTTTAGCCACCATGTATTTATGTTTTCTACAGTCTTTGTAACTGATAACTAATCTCAGAGTGTGTGGTCAGAAAAGATACTTCATATGATTTATTTATCAAGGCTTGAGTTGTGACCCAATATTTTAGTGTATCCTGGAGAAATGAGAAAAAATTTTATTCTGCTCTTTTGGATGGAATGTCCTGTATATACCAATTAGGTCCATCTGGCCTAATGTTTCATTTAAGGGTTGCATTTCCTTATTAATTTTCTATCTGGATGATCTGTCCACTGTTATGAGTGGAGCTTTTAAATTTCCCACTATTATTGTTTTTCTGTCTGTTTTTCCTTTGATAGCTCTTAGCATTTGCCTTATGTGTTGAGCTTCTCCTATGTTGTGTGCATATATATTTTCAATTGTTATATTTTTTCTTTGATTGATTCCTTGACCATCATGTAGTATGCTTCCTTGTCTCTTCAAGTAGTTTTGTTTTAAAGTTTTTTTTTTTTTTAATTCTGGTATTAGTACTGCTACTCCAGGCTTCTTCTAAATTCCATTTGCATGGGATATTTTTTCCTCCCTCTCATTTTCAGTCTGTATGTTTCCCTAGGTCTCAAGTTGGTCTCTTGTAGACAGTATATATATGGATCTTGCTTTTGTATACATTCAGCTATTTTATGTCTTTTCATTGGCACATTTAATGCATTTAAATTTTAAGTAATTATTGATATACATATATAATCCTATTACCTAATACTTTATTGTTTCAAGTTTGCTTTGTAGATCTTTTTCTTCTCTTATGTTTCCTGCATAGAGAAGTTTCTTTAACATTTATTGTAAAGCTGGTTTACGGGTGCTGAAATTTGTTAACTTTAGCGTCTCTGTAAACTGTTCATTTCTCTCTCAATTCTGAATGATATCCTTGTTGGATAGAGTAACCTTTGTTGTAAGTGTTTTCCTTTCATCACTTAAGGTGTATTCTGTGACTCCCTTCTGACATAAAATTTCTGCCAAAAGATCAACTTATAACCTTATATGGATTCCTCTGTATATTCTTTGTTGCTTTTCTAGTTTTGCTTTTAATATTTTTTCATTGTGTTTATTTTTGGTTTATTTAATTAATATGTCTTAGCTTGTTTTTCTTTTTGTTTATCTTGTATGAGACTCTCTGGGCTCCCTGGATTTGGGTGCTTATTTATTTCCCCTTGTTAGGGACTTTTCAATTATTATCTTCTCAAATATTTTCTTATGCTTTTTCTTTCTCTCTTCTTCTGAGACCTCTATAATTCAAACACTGGAGCCCTTAACATTGTCCCAGAGGTCTTTGAAACTGTTTTCATTTCTTTTCAGTCTTTTTCAAATTCTGCTATGCTTCAGGTATTTCCACCATTCTATATTCCAGCTCACCTATCTGGCTTTTTTGGTTGGTTTATTTGCATGTGTTATTCAGCTATTGGTTCCCTCTCGTGTATTATTTCATCTGTTATTGTGATTTTCATCACTGCTTTCTATTCTCTAGTTCTACTATATCTTTGTTAAAATTTTCTCTGTCTTCCTAATCTGTGGCTTCATTCTATTTATCTATGCCTCCATTCTACTTCTGACATTTTGGATCATCTTTGCTTTCATTACTCTGAATTTTTTTCAAGTAAATCTTGCTCCTTCATCTGCTACATGTTTCTCTGTCTTCTCATTTTCTTTAACTTACTGTGTTTGTGGTCTCTGCAAACTGTAGGGTTGTTTTCGCTCTTACTTGCAGTCAGACCCCAGTGTGTGGAGTGGGACCTGTGCCTTGTGTAGACTTACTGGAAGGGGGAGTCTAATCCCTGCTTTGGTGGATGTAGCTGGATCTTGTTCCTCTTTGGGGCAGTACCAGCTTTAGTGGTGTCTTTTAGAGTGTGAGCCTAGTGTGACTTAAGGCAGCCTGTCTGTTGGTGAGTGGGCTTGTGTACCTGCTTTACTTGTTGTTTGGCCTGAGGCATCCAACCCTGAAGTTTGCTAGCCATTGGGTGGTGCCAGGCCTTAGTGCTGAGCTGGAGGCATTTGGGAGATCTCTCATTGATTAATCCATTGGGAGTTCTCTGGTGGTCCCACATCCTGGACCCAGGTCTCTCACCGCAGAGGTTTAGGCCCAACTCCTGGTGGGAGCGCCAAGGCTCTGCAAGCCACTCAGCACAAAAGAGAAGGGGGAGGAAGCCAATCAACCAACCAAAAAAACAAACACGGACAACAAAAC
The DNA here is from genome assembly GCA_006408695.1 of Aepyceros melampus. Lineage (NCBI taxonomy): Eukaryota > Metazoa > Chordata > Mammalia > Artiodactyla > Bovidae > Aepyceros > Aepyceros melampus. Next base: position 180,857 of record SJXQ01003583.1, on the reverse strand, counting down.
TCCAAGACAAACAGTAGAAGCACAACTAAACAGAGAAGAACACACAAAGAAACACACACTCATTAAAAGGAAAGAAGAGGAAAAAAGTAGAGAGAAGAGAAAACAAAAAAATGCAATAAACCCAATGAGCAAACCCACAAATAAAACAGACACTGAAAACTAAGCTAGCAAAAACACAAAGCTGAGAACAAATCAAATGCAGAAAGCAAGCTAATAAAGGCCAAGAAAGCATAAAATAAATACACCAATACCATCAAAAGAAGAAAAAAATAATAACTAACTAAATTGAGATGAAAAAAAATGAAAAAAATACAAAACATCAAGGGAAAGGCAAAAACAGAGAAATATTAAATATAGTTAAAATAAGATAACAACAAAGCAGAACAAAGGAAAAAACAAAAACATGGGAAAATGCCATATAAAGGAAAAGTACGGTTGTTGCTGTGCTCACATCTGAGGATCCAAAGCTTCCCACTGTCCTTGCCAGTTGGAGAGGTCTCCTAGTGTGCAGGCTTTCCTTTTAGTTGGCATATGATGGGCTTCCCTGATAACTCAGCTAGTAAAGAATCCACCTGCCATTCAAGAGACCCTGGTTCAATTCCTAGGTTGGGAAGATCTGCTAGAGAAGGGATAGGCTAACCACTCTAGGATTCTTGGGCTTCCCTTGTGGCTCAGCTGGTAAAGAGTGTGCAGAAAATCTCCCTCTTTCGCAGCTCCATCCCAGAGGCACTGGTTCCAATTCCTCTGTCTCTATTTTTCTTCTTTCTTTGCCCTGCCCTTTTATATGGAGGTTAGCTTGCCTTCTGAAAGTCTGAGGTCTTCTACCGCATTAGGTGTTCTGTACGAGTTGTGCCACACGCAGATGTATTTTTGATGTATTTGTGGGGAGGAAGGTGATCGTCATGTCTTACTCTGCCATCTTGAAGGATCCCCCCTCCATCTATCTTTTAAATACTTGATAATTTCACCACTGTGAGTCTCATTTCAAATTCTCTTAACATGCTTTTGCTACAAAAACTGATAAAGAGAACATTTATTTTGAAAAGTCAACTTCTTGATTTCTTGATCTGTGCTACATCTGCCTTAGAAGTTAAACAATTACATACTTCTGAAACGTAATAAATTTTCTGGGATGACAAAAACCCAAAGACATCCAGAGAGATTATCTTGTTCAACCTCCATTTAGGAAAAGAACTCCATTGGACAGAACATTTCTGGTCTCTCTGTTATGGTTATTCTGTCGTTGATTACAAAAACACTGAAAAGAGGGAAGTGAAGTCAGTGAACCCTTTACTAGATAAGAGATAGGCTGAGATGGCTGGATGGCATCACTGACTCGATGGACGTGAATCTGAGTGAACTTCGGGAGTTAGTGATGGACAGGGAGGCCTGGTGTGCTGCGATTCATGGGGTTGCAAAGAGTCGGACACGACTGAGCGACTGAACTGAACTGAACTGAGGCTTATTCTAGAGCTTTCAGTGTCTTTTCATTTAGGCCTGAATTTGTGCTCTCCTGGCTTCTTTGATTCTAATTTTGAAATAATCGAAAGAGACTTTTTTCTAAAGGACAGGGAGAGGATTGGTTCGTTTGCATATTTGAAACAAACATGCTTACTCTCTGCTCTTTACTTTTTTCTCCCAAATTTTCCTCACATTGTAAACTAGATCATTGCATTACTCAAGTTTTATTACTAACTCCTGACTTCATGAGATACATTGCATTGCACTCATGGTGTGAAAAAAAAAATGTGATTAAAGCATACTGTAGCAGATGTGTCAGGAAGAATACTATTTCTAAGCCTGTGGGAAGTCATTGAAAATTTCCCAAAGAATTATTTAATAAATTCTTCTGCTCATGAAACTAAGAATGAGATTATTGCTGATATATTCATTCAAGACAAAAAGTAACATAGAAAAGAGAAGATTGTTTGGTTAGAGAAAGACATGAAAGCAAAAAGAAGATTTTAAGACACAATTATAAATGAGCTTATAGATAGTCTAAAGAACATCTGGGTAGTCTACAGTGAATATTTAAACCTATAAAAAAATAACAAAAAATGAAAAAGGATAAAAAACTGACTTTCCAAATGCCTTTCATGCTGTTGGTGAGTGGATCAATGTGACTGCAGGAGTTAACTGCAGAAATGGTTTTTGTGTCACTAATACAGATACTTGAGGCTTTAAAGCATTTTTTCCTAAAGTTCCCAAGAGATCTTGCTTGATAAATAGTTCACAAGATAAACAGAAACTTCAGGTTCTTAATAGGAACTCTACTTTTGGAAAATTTAGGTCAGGATTTTTCTGGAAGTCAAGTGACACGTTTGACAGTAGTTTGGGGTTATTTAGAGCTCTGCATGTTTCTGTACCTTTCCTTTCCACTCATTTACTTTTATGCAAGGAAAGGAAAGAAACCAGTTATTTGGTTCTTTGTTATAAGTGTGATTCTAGTAATTAGGAAAGCAGTGTCATCACCACTGTCTTATCAATTTATTTGAAATTTGACATTCAAGACTAACAATTATAAGGGTCATAAGAATAGTTTGGATAACACCTACTATTTTTACCAATAAATTCTGTCCATAATTATTCTTCTATGGTTTTATGTACATTTTGACCTGTTTTTCATATCATTTATATTCTGTTATACCCACCTCACCTCATACCCTGTATACAATAGTTTTCACATGTCCACTAACAGCTACTTCACATTATGTATTTGGAAAATGTTGATGCTCATGATCTGTATATTGTCTTCTAGAAAATTTTATACCTATCAAGTAGACAGACTAATCATTCCTTTTTTTCCATTTATCCTATAGATATATGCACTTACCACATACCTTATCCATTATGTTTTATCTTCTTAAAAATACTGTTTTCTTTGAACATCTTTTGCCCAAAAAAAGAAAAACAAATTCTGCTGCTGCTGCTAAGTCGCTTCAGTCATGTCCGACTCGGTATGACCCCATAGATGGCAGCCCGCCAGCCCCTCCATCTCTGGGATTCTCCAGGCAAGAACGCTGTAGTGGGTTGCCATTTCCTTCTTCAATGCATGGAAGGAAAAGTGAAAATGAAGTCACTCAGTCGTGTCGGACTCAATGAAACTCTAATAGCTAGAAATTTGTTTCACCTGATCAACATCTCTTTCTGCTCACATGTTCTCTACTTATAAGCTTGGAACAAACCACAATACATGCTTAATTGAGTTAAGATCAAGGAAGGCTTAGAAAATTGCTGAGAAAGCATGCTGAAAGACATAAATCTCAGAAAAAATTAGTTGAGAACAGCTCTACAAAGTAGGAAGCACAGTTGGAGAGAGAAAAAAAAAACAAAAAGAAATAATCCTGTATTTCAAACAAATAAAAACAGAGTATATAGGTGAGTGACCAGGGTTTCCCAGGTGTCTCAGTGGTAAAGAATTCCCTGCCAATGCTGAAGACATTGGATCAATCCCTAGGGCAGGAAAATTCCCCTGGAGGTGGAAACAGCAGCCCACTCTTGTGTTCTTGCCTGCAAAACTCCATATACAGAGGAGTCTGGCGGGCTACAGTCCATGGGGTTGCAAAGAGTCAGACATGACTGGGCATGCCCAAGCATGGTCAAAACTTCCATTCTATTTAGGTGGAATGATGGAATGAGGAAATGGGGGTGGTGCAGTGGGGATGGTAAGGAAAAAAACAGATGCGCCATCTTTGCAGGGAATAGTAGCAAAGGCAAAGTGAGAGAGGACATCTTTGAATGATAGCAGCCCTACACTGACTACCAGTTGTGAGGAAAATGTAAACACTAAAACAATTCACTGACATGCACGATACTTTGTTTTTAAAAAAACCTATATGCAGAGTACATCATGTGAAATGCTGGGCTGGATGAATCACAAGCTGGAATCAAGACTCCCAGGAGAAATAACAGCAACCTCAAACATGCAGATGATACCACTCTAATGGCAGAAAGTGAATAGGAAATGAAAAGCCTCCTGATGAGTGTGAAAGAGGAGAGTAAAAAAGCTGACTTGAAGCAACATTAAAAAAAAAAAACTAAGATCTTGGCATCCAGGTCCATCACTTCATGGAATCAGTGAAGATTTTATTTTCTTGGGCTCCAAAATCACTGTGGATGGTGACTGCAGCCATGAAATTAAAGGATGCTTGCTCCTTGGAAGGAAAGCTATGACAAACCTAGACAGTGCATTAAAAAGCAGAGACGTCCTTTGATGAGAAAGGTGTATATAGTCAAAACTACGGTTTTGTTCAATAATCATATACAGATGTGAGAGTTGGACCATGAAGAAGACTGAGCACTGAAAAATTGGTGCCTTCAAATTGCGGTCCTGGAGAAGACTCTGGGGAGTCCCTTGGATTTCAAGGAGAACAAAGCAGTCAATCCTAAAGAAAAACCAACCCTGAATATTCACTGGAAGAACTGATGCTAAAGCCAGTGCTCCAAAACTTTGGCCACCTGATGCAAAGAGACAACTCTTTGGAAAAGGCCGTGTTGCTGGGAAAGATTGAAGGCAGGAGGAGAAGGGCATGACAGAGGATGAGATGGTTGGATGGCATCACCGACTCAGTGGACATGGATCTTAGCAAACTCTAGGATATAGTGGAGGACAGAGGAGCATGGCTTGCTGCAGCCCATGGGGTCAAAAAGAGATCTCTTCCAAAATGATGGTCCGGGGAGAAATATTATCATTCAAAAATGATATAAATGATACAAAAGCACAGGATCAATACAAAAATATTAAGTAAAATGGAGAAAGAATAAAGAAAATAAATGATAGATGAAGAATATCCACTAGAAATATGTTACTAAAAAGTATATAAAAAGTGAGACCAACCATGTTGATGTGACTTATAAAACAAGTATATTTTGCAAGTGTGAATTGAAAGAAATTTCAGAGTGTAGGAGACATATGATGAAAATAAGAGAAGATAAACAGAAGCAGGTGTATTTCAAGAATGAAAGAAAAGGAAAAAAAAATAACATTCTCATTATAAAGACCATTTTGCAGGTAGCACAAGGGAAACTCAGCACTATTGAAAATGTTAAGTATTGAGTTGGCCCAGAAGTTCACTGGGTTTTATTCTGTAAGATGATTCTAGTGCATTTTATTATCTTTAACTTCATTCTGAACAATTTTGTTAGATTTTATTGTGACAGCTGTCGTATCAGCATGTATGAAAAAAACTTCTCAAAATTGGTGAATTTTTGTGTAACTATTTTAATATTGAAAATGGAAGAAAAGAAGAAATATTATGGCATGTTATGCTTTATTTTTTCAAGAAAGGTAAAAATGCAACTGAAACATACACATACACAAAGATTTGTGCAGTATGTGGAGACGGTGCTGTGACTGATTGAACGTGTCAAAAGTGGTTTGTGAAGTTTCATACTGGAGATTTCTGATCTGATGATGCTCAACAGTCAGGGAGACCCACTAAAGATAGAGAGATGGGGGTCCAATGGAGACATTAATTGAAAACAATGTTATACAACATGGGAAATAACTGATATACTCAAAATATCCAAATCAAGTATGGAAAATTATTTGCATCAGCTTGGTTATGTTCATGCTTTGACGTTTGGGTTCCACACAAGTTAACCAAAAATAAATAAATAAATAAAATAAAAACAGAAAAAGAAACCATCTTGATCATATTTCTGCATGTGATTCTCTACTTAAATGTAATGAACACATTCCATTTTAAAACAAATTTTGATAGGCAATGAAATGCAGATACTGTATACTGATAGGGAGTGGGAGAGATCACAGGCCAAGCAAAACGAACCACTGCCAGTCACACCAAACGCTAATCTCCATCCAAAAGGTCTTGCTGCGTATGATTGGGTTCCACACAAGTTAACCAAAAATAAATAAATAAATAAAATAAAAACAGAAAAAGAAACCATCTTGATCATATTTCTGCATGTGATTCTCTACTTAAATGTAATGAACACATTCCATTTTAAAACAAATTTTGATAGGCAATGAAATGCAGATACTGTATAGTGATAGGGAGTGGGAGAGATCACAGGCCAAGCAAAACGAACCACTGCCAGTCACACCAAACGCTAATCTCCATCCAAAAGGTCTTGCTGCGTATGTGATGAGATTGGAAGGAGGTCCTCTTTTGTGAGATCCTTCTGGAAAACCAAATGATTGATTCCAACAAGTATCACTCCCAGTTAGACCAACTGAAAACAGAACTCAATGAAAAGCATTCTGAATTAACAGAAGATGCATACTCTTCCATGAAGATAACCTAAGTCTATGTGTTTCTTTGATGACCAGGCGAAAACCGCTACAGCTTGGCTGGGACGTCCGGATTTGCCCACTATATTCAACAGGCATTGCATTGTGGATTTCATTTATTTCAGTCTTTACAAAATTCTCCTAGTGGGAAAAAAATTCCGTTCCCTGGAAGACTGCAAAAGGCACCTCGAACAGTTCTTTGCTCAAAACGATAAAAAGTTTTGGGAAGATGGAATTGCTAAGGTGCCTGAAAATGGCAGAAGTTGATTACCATGCTCAATAAAGTTCTTATCTTTACAAAATTCTCCTAGTGGGAAAAAAATTCCGTTCCCTGGAAGACTGCAAAAGGCACCTCGAACAGTTCTTTGCTCAAAACGATAAAAAGTTTTGGGAAGATGGAATTGCTAAGGTGCCTGAAAATGGCAGAAGTTGATTACCATGCTCAATAAAGTTCTTGTGTGAAGTTAAAAATGTGGGTTTTTTTTTTTTTTAGCTTAAAAATTGAAGGGACATTTTGGCCAACTATAAAGCCAGGATTGAGATGAAGTGGTAATGAACAAAGGATTAAAAATAGAAGGATAGATACTGAGCACAAAGAAAAAGAGAATAAAACATAGCAGAAGTACTTTGACATTTTCTTCATTTTTTATTGCTGCATACCAAATTCTTCTTCCCAGGTGGCACTAGTGGTAAAGAACCAGCTTGTCAATGCAGGAGACATAAGAGACGTGGGTTCGATCCCTGGGTTGGGAAGATCCCTTGGAGGAGGAAATGGCAACCCACTCCAATATTCTTGCCTGGAAAATTCCTTGGACAGAGGAGCCTGGTGGGCTACAGTCCATGGGGTCACAAAGAGTTGGGGATGACTGAGCGCACATACACACAGAACACACACACACACACACACACACACACACACACAACACACACACACCACATTCTACAAATGTAATAGCTTAAAACTTAATAGCCCATTTATTATCTTATAGTTTTTGCAGAGTAGAAATCCATTACGGCTTGACTGCATTCTCTGCTTAGGGTTTCATGAAGCTGAAATCACGTATTCTTGCCTGGAAAATTCCTTGGACAGAGGAGCTTGGTGGGCTACAGTCCATGGGGTCACAAAGAGTTGGGGATGACTGAGCGCACATACACACAGAACACACACACACACACACACACACACACACACACAACACACACACACCACATTCTACAAATGTAATAGCTTAAAACTTAATAGCCCATTTATTATCTTATAGTTTTTGCAGAGTAGAAATCCATTACGGCTTGACTGCATTCTCTGCTTAGGGTTTCATGAAGCTGAAATCACGTTGACCAATTATATTGTTATCTGAAATACCTGGGGATGAACCTTCCAAGTTTATTCAGGTTGATGGCAAAATTCAAGGATTTTGGCTGTGAACTGTGGGTCACCTCACCTTTTAGAATGCTGCCTGCCTTCCTCATTAGGTTAGTCCATCTATCTCAAAGCAGCAAAGGCACATCAGATTATTCCTATGCTTCTAATCTTTCTTTTTCTNCTTGATTCCAGCTTGTGTTTCTTCCAGCCCAGCATTTCTCATGATGTACTCTGCATATAAGTTAAATAAGCAGGATGACAATATACAGCCTTGACGTACTCCTTTTCCTATTTGGAACCAGTCTGTTGTTCCATGTCCAGTTCTAACTGTTGCTTCCTGACCTGCATACAGATTTCTCAAGTAAGTAAATACATGAATAACTGCAAAATTTACAAATCAACATATATCCTAGAAATATTACCAAAAAAGACAGAGAGCAGCACTTTCACAGTAACTAAGATATGGAAACAACCTGAACGCTCACTGAGGGGTGAGAATGGACAGAGAAGCCTCATGAAAGGGGCAAATCCTGCCCTTCATGACAACACGGATAAAACTCGAGGACAGGATGCTAACTGAGAGAGCGAGAAAGAAATATACTAAATAACTTCACTTACACGTGTAATCTAAAACAATAACTCTCATAGAAGCAGTGAATAGAATAGTGGATACTATGGGAGAGTAGAGAATGAGAAGATGTTGGTCTAAGTGTGGAAAGTGTCGGTTATGCGAGATGAATAAGTTCTTGAGATCTAACATACAGCATAGTGTCAATAGTTAATAAGGCAAGTATAGCTGAGATTTGCTAAGAAGATAGTTTTAAATTAAGTTTTCTTATCTTACACACACACAAATAAAATATGGTAGCTATGTGGAGATGATGTATATATTAATTAGCTTGATTGTGGTGATAATTTCACCATGTACATTTATCAAAACATCAAGTTGTAGAGCTTAAATATATACAATGTTTATATGTTAATTATACCTCAATAAAGCTGTTGGAGAAAAGATTTTTTTCTTTGCTTACAGTATTAAAAAAAAAATCAATGCACCCAAAAAGCATAAAATTCAAACTGGTCTCAGATTTTTTCCTACTGACATTAAATGCTAGAAGAGAATTTAGTATTTCTTGTGAATTTCTCAGGGAAAGAAAGTATAAACAAAGAATTTTATGCCCAATAAAACTATTAATTAAGCATAAAAGTCACAGGCAAGCATTTTAAAATATGACAGGAAACAAACAATATAGTTTTAATTAAGCATCCTTGAATAAAGTATTAGAGGACTTCAGCCAGCTGAGTAATGAATAGAAATACTGCCAAATGGGCTTATACTCACATAATCAGGGTTATCTGCTACAGTATATATCCTTCCCCAGTTTCATGGCTTAACAAAACAAAAGTTGATTTATTGTTCATATGCTTGTTTGCCTTGTGATAGGAATTTTGACTCCTTCCATGTCATAGCCTAGAGCCTCCTCAGAAACCTTCTTGAATATTCTGCATTCTACCAGTTAAGGAGCAAGGTAAGAGAGGGTAGAATCATGTGGTGCCTAAAATTACTGCTGCTGCTGCTAAGTCACTTCAGTCGTGTCCGACTCTGTGCGACCCCATAGATGGCAGCCCATCAGGCTCCCCCATCCCTGGGATTCTCCAGGCAAGAACACTGGAGTGGGTTGCCATTGCCTTCTCCAGCATAAAATTATTAGGCCAGGGTATTTCCTTGGTATCACGTTTCATTGGTTAGAACCTAATCTGGTGCCCCCAGCCTAATCCAAAGGTTTGCATAATTTTCCTATGTGTCCAGGAAGACCAAATGGATTTGAAGGCTATCTGCACTAGGACCAGACTCCAGAATCCCCCTCTCCCATCACAATGTATTGTATCTCATTCCCTCCCTCACAAAGCATGCTCCTTCTCTAAGGCAGACAAAATTCCAAATCCCATCCAGCTACTCCATCTAGTTCAAGGTTCAGACAATGCACAGGCTTCTCATCAGGTTCTGATCTGGCTCATATGGTCTAAATGAAAGTAAATTTGAGTGTTACGTGCTATGCTGTGCTGAGTTGCTTCAGTCATATCCGACTCTTTGTGACCCTATGGACTGTAGCCCTCCAGGCTCCTCTGTCCATGGGATTTCCCAGGCAAGAACACTGGAGTGTCAGTGTTATGTAGAAATATCTAAATAAATAAAAATAGAAATTAAGATATATGTCCCTTCCCCCCACTCAGTGAATATACAGTAATGAAATGGTCCCACCATAGTTCTCTGTTAAGGCATGGCATGTGGAAGTCTTATCCCAAGTATGGAGTCTTGGCCCAAGTATGAATTATAGTTGGTCCAATGATCATTTCTGTAGTTAATTATAAGTGTAATTATATATGTGTGTATGTGTGTGTGTGTGTTGTGTGTGTGTGTGTGTGACAGATATACTTAGCATTAGGCAATTCATTCACTTTGGTTTCCAGACTAGTAGGATAAGAGCTATAATAAAAAGGAAAACCAAGTGGAAAACCCCTGAAATTGCCCTTTCCCCCACAGTCAATATATTACGTGAATCAGCAGAAGCCATATCATATCTTTTTTTAAATTAATTTTTATTTTTTAGTTTGTTTTGCTTTACAATACTGTATTTGTTTTGCTATACATTGACATGAATCAGCCGCGAGTGTACATGAACTCCCAGTCCCAACCCCCACCTCCCCTCTCCCGCCCCACACCATCTCTCTGGATTATCCCCGTGCCTCTGTCCCAAGCATCCTGAATGCTAAGTCCCTTCAGTCATGTCTGACTCTTTGAAACCCTATGAACTGTAGCCTTCCAGGCTTCTCTGTCCATGGGATTCTCCAGGCAAGAATACTGAAGTGGGTTGCCAAGTCCTCCTCCAGGGGATCTTTCCCATCCAGGAAGCAAACCCATGTCTCTTACGTCGCCTGCATTGACAAGCGGGTTCTTTACCACTAGTGCCACCTGGGAAATACAATGGCCTCATAAAAGCTCAACTGAAATGTTATCTTGGAGAGGGTATCCTGTGTGTGTGGAGCAAGCCCTTTAAGAATGTGCTGCACACATTGAAGTGGTAGCCATTGCATGTTGTTTCTGTGGCTTCAGGATGCTGAAACCTGACCCTGAAACATCGAGTGACTATGCGATCAGAATTGCTTATTACAAAGTATTTTCATACCAACAAAGCCATGATGTACAGCATTAATTCAAGGCACAATGGAAGTGGTACCTTTGGGAATGAAGCCAAGCAGGTCTGGAGGACACAAATAAATCACACAAATGGGTATCACAGAGCCCCAAGTCACCCACCGCTGCTGCATCTATGCCCCTCACATCTATGTCCTTCTTTTGAAGTACCACTAGCCATCCAGTGATGACAAGCTGATTACAGCCGATCATCACCACCATGGAAGTATGACACGACCCCTCAAGACCACAAGCCAGCCACTTGAAGGCAGATTAATACCAGAGTCTTTCTACCCTGAACAGGGCACGAGTCCGCCTTAAGGCTTCCCTTGCCAGCCACGGTACTTTGCTTAGCAGCACTTTCCAAATGTGTACAGAACGTCAGATTTATTGTTATGAGATCCTGTAGAATGATGCCTCAGACAAAGGAAGGTGGTGAAGAAGCAGCAGCAATGGGCGCAGCATCTACTATATAGTTGTACCATATACCCTAAACACTTTGGCTATCAGCCTCTTAGAACATTGAAATGATTTCCCAAAGGCTTGGCTAAGACACCAACTTGATGATGAGATCCCGTTGTTTGGGGTGTTGTCCATGGAGTACATATACTGGATCAGCAGTTGCTGTATGGCTCTGCTCTCTGACTGGTGGAATACATGGAGCTAAGAACCAAGGGGTGGGGGTAAGAGGGGCCCCTCTCATTCAGTGACCCCCACAGTGACTTTGTGCTCCCTGTTCCCTTAAGTTTACTGCTGGATGAGAGGCCTAGTGTTAGGAAGGGTTCCTTCTATAGGGGACAGAGCAAGCAAGTATTTTTGTTTTATTTTTCGTTCTCTCTCTCTCTTTTTTTTTTTTTTTTGGTGTGTGATGGAACCATTTAAAACATTGATTTTCCTTTGAAAAACAGCTTTTCGAAATGTCCCTTAACTATTGAGATAAGTTGACATAGCACATTCTGTAAGGTTAATGTGTACAAGTTGATTTGATGCATTTGTTTCTGTACTGCAAAATGATTACCATGAGCGCTTTAGCTGACACCCTAGCCACTTCACATAATTGCTATTTTTTGTGTGTCTTTGTGCTCCCTGTTCCCTTAAGTTTACTGTCTGCTGGACGAGAGGCCTAGTGTTAGGAAGGGTTCCTTCTATAGGGAACAGAGCAAGCAAGTATTTTTGTTTTATTTTTCGTTCTCTCTCTCTCTCTCTCTCTCTTTTTTTTTTTTTTTTTTTGGTGTGTGATGGAACCATTTAAAACATTGATTTTCCTTTGAAAAACAGCTTTTTGAAATGTCCCTTAACTATTGAGATATAGTTGACATAGCACATTCTGTAAGGTTAATGTGTACATGTTGATTTGATGCATTTGTTTCTATACTGCAAAATGATTACCATGAGAGCTTTAGCTGACACCCTAGCCACTTCACATAATTGCTATTTATTTTTTGTGGTAAGTATATTGAAGATATACTTTCTTGCAACTTTCAGCAACATAATCAATATTAACAGTAATTAGCATACTGTACATTAGATCCCCAGAACTTACTCATCTTATTACTAGAATTTTGTACCCTTTGGCCTACATCTCTCCATCTCCCCTACTCCCTCAACCCTGGTAGCAACCATTCTGCTCTCTGTTTCTTTGAGTTTGGCTTTTTTATATTCTACATACAAGTGATATCATTCAGTAATGTCTGTCTTTGTTTTAAGCAAGATGCCTTCAAATTCATTCATATTTTTGCAAGTGGCAAGATTTTCTTTTTTCTCATAGCTGAATAATATTCCACTGTATACATATATATGTGTATATATATACACACACACACAACATCTTTATCTATTCATTTACTAGTGAGCACTTAGGTTGTTTTTCTATCTTGCCTATTGTAAATAATGCTTGAATGAACATGGAGTGCATTATCTCTTTGAAATTCTGTTTTCATTTCTTTTTGATATATACCCAGAAGTGGGATTGTTGGATTGCATGATAACTCCATTTTTAAGTTTCTGAGGAATCTTCATATGTCTTCCATAGCAACAATTTACATTCCCATAAATAGTGCACAAGGGTTTCCTTTTCTTCATATCCTTACCTATACTTATCACTTTGGTGAAAGTCATTCTAAGGGTATGAGGCGGTATGTCACTGCAGTTTTGATGTTCATTTCCCTGGTACTTAATGAAGTTGAGCACCTTTGCATGTACCTGTTGGTCATTTGTATATCTTCTTTGAAAAAATCTCTATTTAGCTTCTCTGCAAACTTTTTAACCACACACACACACACACACACATATATATATGCTATTTTTTGAGTTGCATGAGTTCTTTATATATGTTGAATATTAAGCCCTTCTGAAATAAATAATTTGTAAATATTTTATACCATTCCATACATTGCTTTTCCATTTTGTTGACTATATTTTTTCTCTGCAGAAGGGTTTTAGTTTGAGGTAGCCCAATGTATTAATTTTTGCTTTTGCTGCTTATATTTTTGGTGTCATATCCAAAAAATTATTTCTGAGAACAATGCCAAAGAATTTTTTTTTTTCCTGTTTTCTTCTAGGAGGTTTGTGGTTTTAGTTCTTATGTTTTTAAGTCTTTAACCCATTTTGAGTTAATTTTTGGATATGCTGCTGCTGCTGCTGCTAAGTCGCTTCAGTTGTGTCTGACTCTGTGCGACCCCATAGACGGCAGCCCACCAAGCTCCCCCGTCCCTTTTTGGGGATGGTGTAAGATAAATATCCAGTTTCACTCTGCATATAGGCATCCCATTTATTCGACACCAATATTTTGAAGAATTATTTTTTCCCTGTTGAGTATTCTTGGCTTTCTTGTCAAATATTAGTTGACCATATATGTGCAAGTTTATTTCTGGGTCCTCAGTTCAGTTACATTGGCTTATGTGTCTATTTTTATGCCAATATCATTCTGTTTTGATTATTATAGCTCTGTAGTACAGTAGGCGTTGTGATGACTACAGCTTTGCTCTTCTTTCTCAGGATTGCTTTTGATATTTGACGTCTTTTCTGGTTCGATGCAATTTTAGGATTTTTTTTCTACTACTGTGAAAACTTCTATTGGAATTTTGGTTGGGATTGCATTAAATCTATAAATGACTTTGGGTAGTATGCACATTTTACCAATATCATTTCTTCTGATCCATGGTTAAGGGGTATCTTCACCTTTGTTTGTTTCTTTCTCAATTTCATTCATCAAAGTCTTGTAGTTTAAGCATGCAGATCTTCCACCTTGTTGGTTAAATTTATTCCAAAGTATTTTATTATTTTCGATGCTATTGTGAATGCTTGTTTTCTGTTACTTTTTCAGATATTCTGTTGTTAGTATATATAAACAACTGATTTCTATATGTTGATTTTGTATACTGCAGCTTCACTAAATTTGTTGATTAATCCTAACAGTTTATTGTTGGTACTAACAGTTTATTTAGGATTTTCTTATGAATTTTATTATATAAAGTCTTATTAGAGGAGTGGTTAAGATGGCAGAGTAAGGGGAATTTGACCTTACCTCCTTCCACAGGCACACAAAATTACAATAATTTTCAGAGCAACTATCTATGAAAGCAACTAGAAGACTAGCAGAAAACATCTTCTACAGCTAAAGATATAAAGGAGTCATAATAAGACTGATAGAAGGGGTTGGGATATGGTATAGTCAAGAGCCATGAACCTGGGTAGACTGCCCACATGTAAGCAGATAATTACAATTGCAGAGGTTTTCCCCCAAGGAGTGTGGGCCCAAGTGGCTCATGGGTCTCCCCAGTCTGGGGACCCTGCACCAGTGAGATGAGCCCCTAGAACATTTGGCTCTGAAGACTAGTTGGATTTACTTTGGGAGAGCCAGAAGGTTGTGAGAAATAAATACTCCACCCTTAAAGTGTGTACACAAAATCTCACATGTTCCAAGATCCAGGGCAGAAGCAAGAATTTGAAAGAAACTTAGGTCAGGTTCATCTGCTGATCTTGGAGCATCAAACCAAAAATCTGTACTAGATACAGACACACAAAAAGAAAGTAATCCATATATAACATTAAAGATTGTTGGTAAATCACAAGGGAAGAGAGAAAAGAAGAAAAGAACAATGAAAAAACCCTCAAAACTACCCCAAACCAACAAATAAAATGACTTAAAAGGTACATGCTTATCCATAATTATTTTAAATGTGAAAAGGATAAATTCTCCAATCAAAAGATGTACAGTGACTAAATAATTACAAAAGAAAAAAAACAAATATATCCTCCCTACAAAAAATATTTCATATCTAAAGGCACACAGACTGAAAGTGAAAAGATGGGAAAAGGTATCCATGAAAATGGAAACCAAAGGAAAGTCAGGCAGCAATACTTATATCAGACAAAACAGACCTTAAGACAAAGACTGTAACAAGAGACAAAGAAGGACATTACATAACGATCAAGGGATTGATCCCAGAAGAAGATATAGCACTTGTTAAGTATATGCACCCAGTATAGAAGCACCTAAATTCATGAAAAAAATAAACATAAAGGGGCAAATTGACAGTAACACAATAACAGTTTGGAACTTTAACACCTCACTTGGATCAATGGACAGATCATCCAGACAGAGAATTAAGATAGAAACACTGGCTTTAAAAGAAACATTAAGCCATAAAGACTTAATAGATATCTCTAAGACATTCCATCCAAAGCAGCAGAATACACATTCCTTTCAAGCACATATGGAACCTCCTCTAGTACAGATTGCATGCTACTCCACAAAACAAGTATCACTAAATTTAAGAAGATTGAAATCATATCAAGCATCTTTTCCAACCACAAGCAGTGTAAGACTAGAAATTAACTACAAGGAAAAAAAAAATCCCAAAACAATAGAAGCTGAACAAATCAAAAAGGGAAAAAAAAAAAAAGATCTGAAGACAAATAAAAACACAAAGGTCCAAAATCAATGGGATTCAACAAATGTAGTTCTAATGGCAAGTTTATAGCAAAAAAAAAAAAAGAGGATTCAACAAATGTAGTTCTAATGGCAAGTTTATAGCAAAAAAAAAAAAAGAAAGAAAGAAAGAAAAAATAAAGCCTACCTTGGGAAATAAGAAAAATTTCAGATAAGCAATTTAACTTCATTCCTAAAGGAACTAAAGGAAAAGGAGAACAAATAAAACTCAAAGTTAGTAGAAGAAAAGAGATAAAAATTAGTGCAGAGAGAATTTATAAGCAATAGAAAATATCAATGAGCTTAAGAGCTGGTTCTTTGAAAATATAAATGAAATTGATAAACTTAAACCTGACTCATTAAGAAAAAAAGATAAAAATAAAGCCTACCTTGGGAAATAAGAAAAATTTCAGATAAGCAATTTAACTTCATTCCTAAAGGAACTAAAGGAAAAGGAGAACAAATAAAACTCAAAGTTAGTAGAAGAAAAGAGATAAAAATTAGTGCAGAGAGAATTTATAAGCAATAGAAAATATCAATGAGCTTAAGAGCTGGTTCTTTGAAAATATAAATGAAATTGATAAACTTAAACCTGACTCATTAAGAAAAAAAGAGAGAGGACCCAAATCAATAAAATCAGAAATGAAAATAGAGAAGTTACAGTCAACACCACATACATACAAAGGAATATAAGAGATTACCATGAACAATTATATGCCAATAAAAAGGATAAACTAGAAGAAATGACAAATTTCTAGAAATACATAATTTCTCAAAAGTGTGTCAGGAAGAAATAGAAAATATGAGCAATCAAATTGACAGCAAAGAAATTGATGAAGCAATAAAAAACAAACAATGAACAAAAATCTAGGACCAGGTGGTTTCACAAGTAAATTCTACCAGGTATTTTGAAGAGGAGTTAATATCTATCCTTTTCAAATTATACCAAAACATCACAGAGGAAGGAGTGCTTCCTCTTCATTCACTGAGGCCAGCGTTATCCATATAACAAAACCAGGTGGAAGATACTGCACACAAAAAGCTACAGGCTAATATCACAGATGAGTACTAATGCAAAAATTACCAGCAAAATATTACAAGCTGTTTCAGCAATACATAGAGAAGTTACAGTCAACACCACATACATACAAAGGAATATAAGAGATTACCATGAACAATTATATGCCAATAAAAAGGATAAACTAGAAGAAATGACAAATTTCTAGAAATACATAATTTCTCAAAAGTGTGTCAGGAAGAAATAGAAAATATGAGCAATCAAATTGACAGCAAAGAAATTGATGAAGCAATAAAAAACAAACAATGAACAAAAATCTAGGACCAGGTGGTTTCACAAGTAAATTCTACCAGGTATTTTGAAGAGGAGTTAATATCTATCCTTTTCAAATTATACCAAAACATCACAGAGGAAGGAATGCTTCCTCTTCATTCACTGAGGCCAGCGTTATCCATATAACAAAACCAGGTGGAAGATATTGCACACAAAAAGCTACAGGCTAATATCACAGATGAGTAATAATGCAAAGATTACCAGCAAAATATTGCAAGCTGTTTCAGCAATACATTAAACGGAACATAGACTGTGATCAAGTAAGGTTTATCCCAGAAGTGCAAGGATGGTTTGATATCCACAAATCAATCAGTGTGATCACCAAAACAAAGGATAAAAATTACAAGATTGGAGAAGGAAATGGCAACCCACTCCAGTATTCCTGCCTGGAGAATCCCATGGATGGAGGTCGCAAAGAGTCGGACACGACTGAGCGACTTCACTTCACTATCAACAGATGAAGTGAAAGCATTTGACATAATCCAAATATACATCCACAGTAAAAACTCTCAAGAAAGTTGGAATAAAGGGAACATAACATAATAAAGGCCATAAATAGCAAGCCCACAGCTAACATCATATTTAACGCTGAAAAGATGAAAGCATTTAGTCTAAGATCAGGAACACAGCAAGGATGCTTGCTCTTGCCACTTTCACTTAAATAGAATGGCAAGTCCTAGCCACAGCAAATCAAGAAAAATAAACAAAATTCAAATTGGAAAGGAAGAAGTATAGCTCACTGTTTCCAGATAACAGGATGAAATATATAGAAAATTCTAAAAACACTACCCAAAAGTTGTTGGACTTCATCAATGAGTTCATTGAGGTTGCAAGACACAAAATTAACATATAGATATTTCTACCATTAACAAAAAACTATCATAAAAAGGAAATTAAGAAAACAATCCCATTCACAATTGCATCAAAAAGAATAAAATACTTGGGAAGAAATCTAACTAAAGATTTAAAATACCTGTACTCAGAACACTATAAGACACTGATGAAAGAAATTGAAAATGACAAGAACAAATGGAAACCACACTGTGCTCATGGCTTGGAAGAGTTAATATTGTTAAAATGATCATACTACCCAAGTCAATTTTCAGATTCAGTGCCATCATTATCAAATACTGCTGACATTTTCACAGGACGAGAACAAATGATTCTAAAATTTGTATGTAACCACCAAAGATCCCAAATAGCCAAAAAACATTAAGAAAGAAGAAAAACCTCAGGAGCTATCTCATGCCATGATTTCAAACTATACTATAAAGCTACAAAAAAGTTAATTAAAACAGTTTGGTACTGGCACAAAAACAGACACATAGATCAGTAGAGCTGAATAAAGAGCACAGAAATAGACCCACAGTTAGGTGCATGATTGATGTATGACAAATGAGGCAAGAATATAAATGAGAAAAAGACAATATCTTCAATATATGGTCTTGGGAAAACTGGACAGCTACTTATAAAAGAATCATACTGGACTACTTGCTCACACTGTATACAAAATAAGCTAAAAATAGATGAAAGACTTCAATGTAAGACCTGAAACTATACCATTTCTAGAAGAAAACATAGGTTGTACACTCTGACATAGGTTCTTAGTAGTATTTCTTTTGGATCTGTCTCCTCAGGCAAAGGAAACAAAAGATAAACAAATAGGACTGCATCAAGCTTTTTAGCTTTTGCTCAGTGCAAGAAACTATCACCTCACCTAAAGGCGGCTTGCTGAATGGGAGAAGAGATTTGCAAATGACATATCTGACAAGGAGTTAACATCCAAAATATACAATGTACACATACAATTCAACATCAAAAACACAAACAACCCAATAAAAATATAAGCACAAGATCTGAATTGACATTTGTCCAAAGAAAACCGACATTTGGACAACAGGCATATGAAAGGATGCTCAACATCACTGATCATCAGAGAAATGCAAATCAAAACTATAATGAGATATCATCTCGGACCTGTCAAAACTGTGCACAGGGATGATCCAGAGAGTTGATATGGGGTGGGAGGTAGGGGGGGTTCAGGATTGGGAACTCATGTACACCCAAGACGGATTCATGTCAATGTATGGCAAAACAATACAGTAATGTAAAGTAAAATAAAGTAAAAATAAAAATTAAAAAAAATAAATAAAAAATAAAAAGTGGTGGAGAGAGTCACATCCTACCCTTCTCATTAACCCTCAGGTAACTAGAGAGCTGAGCTTATAAGATAAAGGGCTTTCCTGGTGGCTTAGATGATAGAGAATCTGCCTGCAATGCAGGNGGGTTGGGAAGATCCCCTTGAGGAGAGCATGGCAACCCACTCCAGTATTCTTGTCCATGGAGACTCCCCATGGACAGAGGAGCCCGGTAGACTATAGTCCATGAGGTCACAGGAAGTCAGACACGATTTAGTGACTAGCACACTTTCATGGGTAATAGAGTCAATAATTGGGTTTCCCTTGTAGCTTGATAATTATGCAATATCTTTGTATGGTAACAGAGGAAAGCTGCACTTATCGTGATTATCATTTTGAAATGTATAGAATTACTGAATCACTATGCTGTATACCAGGAACTAACAGAATGTTGCAGGTCAACTATACTTCAAATACAAACAAACAAATTCATAGAAAAGAGATCAGATTTTTGGTTACCAGAGGCAGAGAGTGGAGGGAGGGATAATTAGATGAAGTTATTTCAAAGTTACAATCTTCCAGTTATAAATAGTAGAGATATAAGTTACAACATGATAATTAACAATGTTGTATGTTAAAAGGAAAATTGTTAAGAGAGTAGTACTTAACCATTCTCATCAAAAGGAAAAAAATTTTTTTTCTCTTTCTTTAAGGTTCTATCTTTATGAGAGCTGCTGCTGCTGCTAAGTTACTTCAGTCGTGTCCGAATCTGTGCGACCCCGTAGACAGCAGCCCAGCAGGCTCCCCAATCCCTGGGATTCTCCAGGCAAGAATACTGGAGTGGGTTGCCATTTCCTTCTCTAATGCATGAAAGTGAAAAGTCAAAATGAAGTTGTTCAGTCGTGTCCAACTCTTAGAGACCCCATGGACTGCAGCCTACCGGGCTCCTCCATCCATGGGATTTTCCAGTCCTGGAGTGGGGTGCCTTTGCCTTCTCCATTTATGAGAGCTGGATACCACTAAATCTACTGTGATAATTATTTTGTGATGTATATAATTATGTTATGCACCTTAAGCTTATACAGTGTTGTATGTCAATTTTATCTCAATAACTCTGGAAAATATTTCAGAAAAGTCAAAGCTATAGTGGCAGGAGGCTCATCTGTGACTGGTAGGTATTGGCACTAAAAGTAGATTAATTGCAAAAGGGTGAAGGGAATGTTCTCTATCAGAGATTAGTAAACTTCTATAAAGGTACAAATAATAAGTATTTTAACCTTTGCTGGTCACATAGTCTCTGTTGCTTTTATACAACTCTGCCATTGTAGTGCAGAACAGCCGCAGACAATACATAAGTGAAAGGGCATGGCTATGTTCAATGATTTTTGTAAAAATAGGCAGCGCCCAAATATGACCTGTGAGCTGTAGTTTGCCAATTCTATTTTGTATCATTAGCATTGCAGCTATATTACTTTATTTGTTCAAATTTTCAAATTCTTAACATTAGCAAATTCATACCTCAATTATACCTTGGTAATGCTAATTTTTTCAAGTGGAAAAAAAATCGTATCATCTACAAAGAAACAAAACGGGGATGTTTTGTAAACGTAAATTTATACCTTCTGAAATGGTCGTTTTGGACCCTCATTTCAGTAGACCGACAAATAGAAGTAAGTACCCTGCTTTTCAGCAACCCTAACAGCTGCCTCTAATAATGGCAGCAGGGTGGAGCATGTCTGGAACGCAGGTGATCTGTTGTGGCATTTCTTGCTGATTCCATATTCAGTACAAACTGTAAATGGGTCACTGCAGCAACAGACCTGAAAAGGGTCTGGCAACTGGGGGCACAGACCTCTCAGGCATAAAGGTCTAGACTACCCCGCCAGACAAGCAAGCAAGACAAACAGAAGTGCAGGCTGAGGGAGAAAGAAGATAGAAGAGGCAGCGGGAATGGACCAATGTAACCACATCTGCTTCAGTTGAACCCATTAAACCTTCTTTTTTTCCCTTGTTTTCGTTTTAGAATTGTGATAAGCTGGCAGTCTGAGCAAGCAGATACCAGGAATGGATTGAGCAGGTAAGTTTGCTCGTCATTCTTACCACTTGGATCCCACTAGTCTGATGTGCAACCAGCCCACTTCCAATCACCAGCTGCTTCATTTTGGGGCCTGAAGAACTTTCAGGTTTTACAAACCTGTATTATGTACCTGAAAGTTGCTAGAAGAGTCTTAAGGTTCTCACATTAACATCAACAACAATAAAATGGTAATTATGTGAAGTGAAGGGTGTGTTAACTAACCTTATTGTGAAAAATTTTTTACAATATCTATGTATATCAAACCATCACAGTATACACTTTATACTTACACAGTATCATGTTAGTTATCTTTCAGTAAAGTTGAAAGTAAATGAGTGAGGGAGTTGGTTTGTCGATGATCTTTATTCATTGGGTGCTAGAAAAAGTGGGGAAGGAGGAGGGAAAGAGAGAAGGATGGAGAGGAAGAGGGAAAGGAAGGAGAGGGGGAAAGAGAGAGAGAGATTTTAAGGATTTGGTTCATGTGGAAGCTGACAAATGTGTTGTTTATAAGACAGGCCAGCAGACTGGACATTTAAGAGAGTGGATATTGTAGTTTTGAGTTCAAAATCTGCAAAGCAAGCCAGCAGGCTAGAAACTTAGGCAGGGTTTTATGTCAGTCTTTTTCTTTTTTTTTGGTAAAACATGATTTTTCAAATACAATCTTATTTTCCTTAAGAAAATTTCCATCTGTATATTGCATGAAATGCACTGTATGCACTGCGTATTGCATGAAATGCACTGTATATGCTGTATATTGCATGAAATGCGCTGTATGCGCTGTATATTGCATGAAATGCACTGTATACGCTGCATATTGCATGAAACGCACTGTATACGCTGCATATCCCATGAAATGCGCTGTATATGCTGTATATCGCATGAAATGCGCTGTATATCACATGAAATGCACTGTATACGCTGCATATCTCATGAAATGCACTGTATACGCTGTATATCCCATGAAATGTGCTGTATATCGCACGAAATGCACTGTATACGCTGCATATCCCATGAAATGCGCTGTATATGCTGTATATCGCATGAAATGCGCTGTATATCACATGAAATGCACTGTATACGCTGTATATCGCATGAAAATTTGGTAAAACATGATTTTTCAAATACAATCTTATTTTCCTTAAGAAAATTTCCATCTGTATATTGCATGAAACGCGCTGTATACGCTGCATATTGCATGAAATGTGCTGTATGTGCTGCATATCTCATGAAATGCACTGTATATGCTGTATATCCCATGAAATGCGCTGTATATTGCATGAAATGTGCTGTATACGCTGCATATCCCATGAAATGCGCTGTATACGCTGTATATCCCATGAAATGCGCTGTATACGCTGTATATCCCATGAAATGCACTGTATACGCTGCATATAGCACAAAATGCGCTGTATACACTGTATATCCCATGAAATGCGCTGTATATCGCATGAAATGCGCTGTATACGCTGTATATCCCATGAAATGCGCTGTATACGCTGTAACTCAACTTTCTAGATCTCAGCCTGGGGCTCTACCCCTAGGTGGAGCTCTGGTTCTTGCTGAGTCAGGAACTGGTACTATGTCATTTGCAGGAAACACCACAAAGGAAAGAAGAATAGCATTTTCATATTACATCACTGCAACACTCAACTGATTAGTTTATAAAAGCACATCCCTAGCATATTCCTCGTGTCTCTATAGAAGAGGGCTTGTCACAGTCTTGGGACAGAACTCTTCTTCAGGAAACCTCAGTCTGCTGTTAAGGCCTTCGACTGATTGGATGAGGCGTGTACATATTTTGTAGGGCAATCTGCTTTACTGAAAGTCTACCAATTGTGAATGTTAATCACATTTAAGAAATACCTTCACACCAAATGACTGAACAAATGACTGAACCCTATAGCCTCCCCAAGAAGAATCGCTTGTGGCTTGTGTTTACACTGTTTCACAGCATTTCCTCCTGAGATTTAGCCTTTGTTGCCCATACGGTGACTTAAGACACTCTTTATTGGCATCCTTCTCTTCCATTTGTTATTATATTCTCTAATACCTCCAGAAGCAATTATGTGCTTTTGAATGCTTGGAAGGTTATCTTCTTATTAACTTTTGAAACATCTATAGGAATCAAATCTGTAACAGATTAGATGAACAGATAGATAATTCATTGGATATTTCTTACAAACTACCCTAAGTTTCAAATATCATTATGAATGCCATTGTATAGACAGCTGAAGAGTCCTACAGACTTAGAGAGCAAGAGGCTCACAGACATTTGCAGTTCATGGGGAGGTGGAGAGGAGAATATGGAAAACTGTATTTCTAATCACATGCAGAGGCCCCAAGATCCCTCTCATGAGCCCGTGGAAGAACTTTAGAAACTGGAAAGCACTCTGAAGTAGCCTTTGAAGGATCCCAGGTAGCAGATTGGCATCGGCACAGTGGCACTCCCCACAACTCCCTGGCATCACAGGGATGGTGCTGATGGCGCTGCTGCAGACTGTATTGAAGCTATCTTGAGACAAGGAACAAAACCTTTATTTATCTTTACATCTTGGGAAGGGAAGGCAGGTAGCTGAAGCACCAGTCAGTTTTAACTGTATTTTCTTTTATCCCCAAATTAGGGGACTGAGGATGAGATACAGAAAGGAGAGGCAAAAGGCTGTAAACTAATTGATCTATAGTAAACCATTTCAAGATTTTATGTGCCTAAATGTGTGAATAAGCATGAGAGAACATAGGGCTTCTAAAAATCAAGGTAAACAAATAGGTAAAGGAGTTAATGAAGTTAGATGTTCTTCTTTTATCTCAAATTAGTAATCTTATTCAAGAGACTTTAAATTTCTATACCTTAGAATAACTCTCACATATCTGTTTAAATTCCTTGGTGTAGAAAAATAGCTAACATTTATTTTACTCTAATACCACACACAGTGGTAGACTAAAGATATTATAACCATCGATTCAGTTAAGCTTCTCAATAGTCCTATTCTTGTACATATGTACTATTTTATACTCATTTTATAGAAAAGGAAATTGAGATGGAAAGATCAAATAAATGTCACATCTATAATTGGAACAATCAGATTTGGAACTCAGATTGTTCTCCTCTAAAGCTCTACATTTATTAGGACGTTATACATCTATGAAAGAAAGTATTAAATAGTTTCTGGTACTCTATTGGCTAAAAAGAAACAGTAAGTTATACTGTATAGACAACTTCTTAGCAAGGGTAACCTGGGCATTGGAAACAGTTTAGCTCTCATGGTCAAGATTTTTTCTTTGAGGGTAAACTTAATTTTAAGCTTATCAAAGACTGTATTGTCTTGTGACATTTATTTCCAGTAAATCTCCTAATCAAAATCAATTATGTTGAACATTTTAGACCAAAGCCCTCCTTTCACACGCACAATACACAAATTTACACTAACATTATTTTAGTTGATGTTTTGCCTCTATCTAAAGAGTTTACTCATCTTAAGGAACATAACAGGATGAGGAGTAAATGGAGAAGCTGAGCAACTTGGCTTAGACCTCATGGGAATCCATGGTGGGCCCTTTACTAGTATTTCCAGTGGTCAGGTATGGATGTGAGAGTTGGACTATAAAGAAGGCTGAGTGCTGAAGAACTGATGCTTTTGAACTGGGGTGTTGGAGAAGACTCTTGAGAGCCCCATCCAGCCAGTCCATCCTAATGGAAATCAGTCCTGAATATTCATTGGAAGGACTGATGCTGAAGCTGAAACTCCAATACTTTGGCCGCCTGATGCAAAGAACTGACTCATTTGAAAAGACCCTGATGCTGGAAAGGATTGAAGGCAGGAGGAGAAGGGGACAACAGAGGATGAGATGCTTGGAAGGCATCACCAACTCAATGGACATGAGTTTTGGTGGACTCTGGGAGTTGGTGATGGACAGGCAGGCCTATGCTGTAGTTCATGGGGTTGCAAAGAGTCGGACATGACTGAGTGATGGAAATGAACTGAACTGAACTGCTTGGCATCAGCCTCAACTAGGTTGCACCAACTGTTTTTAATATTGCATTATCTGTGATCCATATTTCTTTTATACATGGTTCACCCCTACTCATCAACGAAGGGACTCTCAATTTTTATAAAAGGAAGCAAGAAGAATGAACAATAGATTTAACCAAAGATACTCTCATGCAGAAAACATGTTCTATCTCTTTTCCTAAGAGTTCTGTGTGTCTATGACCGAGATTGGTCCTGAGCCAGCTTGAGAAAGCTGAGTGTCGCAGCCTTAGCTCTGTCTCTTGCTTCCTGACAGCCCAGAAAGTTCAGGCCACTTGTTTGACTTGTGTGTGGTTTGCCCCATATTTTACTGGCTTTAATTGTCACCCTGCTTATTTAACTTCTATGCAGAGTACATCATGAGAAACGCTGGACTGGAAGAAACACAAGTGGTCATGTATGGATGTGAGAGTTGGACTGTGAAGAAGGCTGAGCACCGAAGAATTGATGCTTTTGAACTGTGGTGTTGGAGAAGACTCTTGAGAGTCCCTTGGACTGCAAGGAGATCCAACCAGTCCATTCTGAAGGAGATCAACCCTGGGATTTCTTTGGAAGGAATGATGCTAAACCTGAAGCTCCAGTACTTTGGCCACCTTATGTGAAGAGCTGACTCATTGGAAAAGACCCTGATGCTGGGAGGGATTGGGGGCAAAAGGAGAAGGGGACGACTGAGGATGAGATGGCTGGATGGCATCACTGACTCAATGGGCGTGAGTCTGAGTGAACTCCGGGAGTTGGTGATGGACAGGGAGGCCTGGCGTGCTACGATTCATGGGGTCGCAAAGAGTCGGACACGACTGAGTGACTGAACTGAACTGAAGATAGTGACTAAGGCTTCCCAGGTGGCGCCAGTGGTAAAGAACTCACCTGCCAATGCAGGAGACAGAATGAGAGTCGGCTTCAATCCTGGGTTGAGTAGATCCCTGAAGGAGAGCATAGCAACCTACTCTAGTATCCTTGTCTGGAGAATCCCATGGACAGAGGAGTCTGACATGTTACAGTCTATAGCGTTGCAAAGAATCAGACATGTCTGAAGTGACCAAGAGTAACTGATGTGTTAACCACAGAACAGAATAGGAAAATTACAACTTCTCATTTATTTTGATTTATTGGAACTGATTTAGCAATTTTGTAGGGTTTTTGTACGTATCTGTCACTTTATCTTCTGATATCACTGTGAGAGCAACATCAACACAGAATACCCCTAGGATCCTTGAAAGCTGTGTCCTATCAAGCAGTAGAAGATTCAAGAAACATTAGAAATTGGGACTTAGCTTCCA
This sequence comes from Aepyceros melampus, assembly GCA_006408695.1. NCBI lineage: Eukaryota > Metazoa > Chordata > Mammalia > Artiodactyla > Bovidae > Aepyceros > Aepyceros melampus. The sequence continues at coordinate 154,238 of SJXQ01003583.1, read as the reverse complement.
AATATCAATAAATTAATGATAATTTTGGAATCCTCAAAGCATCATGAATAAATGTTTCCCGATTAACTTGGATAACATAAAATAGTACATATTGTTCTCCCCAGCCAGAACAGAGGACAACGTGTTTTGCCTAAGTGTCTCAGTCATTAGAATATAAAATATCTATGAAGTCTCTTTTCACTAAACTTTAGGAATGACTTATTTTGGACTTCATAGCTGGATTTACATATGCTGAGGTTATATTTTATGATAAAAAGGGAAGATCACTTTTGTCTCCCACCTTAGAGAAAAACCTACTATTTTCAGGATTGCCAGGAGAAATATCAATAACCTCAGATATGCAGATGACACCACCCTTATGGCAGAAAGTGAAGAGGAACTAAAGAGCCTCTTGATGAAAGTGAAAGAGGAGAGTGAAAAAGTTGGCTTAAAGCTCAACATTCAGAAAATGAAGATCATGGCATCTGGTCCCATCACTTCATGGGAAATAGATGGGGAAACAGTGGAAACAGTGTCAGACTTTATTTTTTGGGGCTCCAAAATCACTGCAGATGGTGACTGCAGCCATGAAATTAAAAGATGCTTACTCCTTGAAAGGAAAGTTATGACCAACCTAGACCAACCTTTGCATCTTGAAAAGCAGAGACATTACTCTGCCAACAAAGGTCCTTCTAGTCAAGGCTATGGTTTTTCCTGTGGTCATGTATGGATGGGAGAGTTGGACTGTGAAGAAAGCTGAGCACCAAAGAATTGATGCTTTTGAACTGTGGTGTTGGAGAAGACTCTTGAGAGTCCCTTGGACTGCAAGGAGATCCAACCAGTCCATTCTGAAGGAGATCAGCCCTGGGATTTCTTTGGAAGGAATGATGCTAAAGCTGAAACTCGAGTACTTTGGCTACCTCATGTGAAGAGTTGACTCATTGGAAAAGACTCTGATGCTGGGAGGGATTGGTGGCAGGAGGAGAAGGGGACGACCAAGGATGAGATGGCTGGATGGCATCACTGACTCGATGGACATGAGTCTGAGTGAACTCCGGGAGTTGGTGATGGACAGTGAGGCCTGGCATGCTGCAGTCCATGGTGTCGCAAAGAGTCAGACACGACTGAGCGACTGAACTGAACTGAACTGAACTAATTTTTTGGCTGCACTAGTGACAGCAATAATTACTAAGCACTTGTGAAATGAAAGTACTTTATTCAGCATAAGCAATTTTAGAATATTCACATGTAAGTTTACTTTGTAAAATGAATGAAAAAATGAAGAGTAGAAATATTCAGTTTGTGTTAAACATCAAAATTCTGTGCGATAATCTAAGTAATTTGTAATTTCATTTATTTTACACTAAAACAGTCTTCAAAATTGCATTAACTTCCCAATGATGACTTAGAGACTAAAAAACAACAAAAAAACTGATAACATATTCTTGATGGATTGATTTTAAAAAAATAGCTAGTACTTCCGAATAGGCTCCTTTATTTGTTTTTAGGCATTTTAATGAATCCACTGTCTTGACAGCAATCTACTTTAAATGAAATTATATTCTGTCTGGGTCTCCTGCATTGCAGGCAGATTTTTTACCATCTGAGACATCAGGAAAGCCCATATTATGCCTTATCTTTACTTAAATCTTAAGAAGGCTTTGTCATAAAACTAGAAATTAAAGAGAATAATCTCTCTCTTGAGTGGCAGATGATTTTAAAAAAATAGCTAGTACTTCCAAATAGGCTCCTTTATTTGTTTTTAGGCATTTTAATGAATCCACTGTCTTGACAGCAATCTACTTTAAATGAAATTATATTCTGTCTGGGTCTCCTGCATTGCAGGCAGATTTTTTACCATCTGAGACATCAGGAAAGCCCATATTATGCCTTATCTTTACTTAAATCTTAAGAAGGCTTTGTCATAAAACTAGAAATTAAAGAGAATAATCTCTCTCTTGAGTGGCAGATTAGTATCATGACCAGTGATCACTGCTCAGAGATGTTCTGTTTCCTCTTAATCTCAGCCTTGCTGTCTCAAACTTTTGTTTGCTTGTTTCAAAAATATTCTTATGTAAAGCATACTCCATAAGTATTATTACTCAGGAAAAGTAATAATTCTCCGGTGTGTCTGAAGTGATTCCTTTCCCCAGCCTCACCTTAAGGAGTTAAATCTAAATTTTCAACGTGTGAAATGAAATCCAAGAGTCTGATATAAAAATCTCTTACACTGTCTCTGAAAAGTTAAATCATTCAATGATTATTTTTGCTTTATATTTGTAAGTAGAGATTTGCGTGTTTTTGGAGAAATTCCTGTGAACATGAAGATTGGGTGCTATGCTTAGTCGCTCAGTTGTGTCCAACTCCTCGCATCCCTATGGACTGAAGCCTGCCAGGCTCCTCTGTACATGGGGATTCTCCAGGCAAGAATTTTGAAGTGGGTTGCCATGCCCTCCTCCAGGGGATCTTCCCAAAGCAGAGAAAGAACACAGATCTCTCACATTTCAGGTAGATTCTTTACCTTCTGAGCCCCAGAGAAGTCCAAGAGGGCCGGAATGAGTAGCCTATGCCTTCTCCAGGGGAATCTTCCCAACCTAGAAATCGGTCCAGGGTCTCCTGCGCTGCAGGTGGATTCCTTACCAGCTGAGTTAGCAGGAAAGTTCAGCCATGAGGATTAGCCCATCCTAATTTCCAACAACAGTTGAGTTCTCAGTGTTCTTATCAATTCTAACTCATGCTTGGTCAGCCCTCGCTTTACATTCTCGTGAAGGAACTAAACTGACAGGACTTTGTAGTTGATTGGTTGAATATGGCTGCTGTCCTGGTTTGTATCTTAGGTGGCTGAATGGCATCTAAGAAAAGAGGGACTACAGAAGGAGCATATGTGGTGAGCAACGGGGCATTTCTCTGGCACTTGCTGAGTCTGAAATTTTTGTAGGATATTCGTGAGGCAGTTGTACATGTCCACTCCTGTTGATTTAGTTCAGAAATTGTCTCCTCTGGAAAATCTTCTGTAATCACCCAAGGTGAATTGGCTCCTCCTTTATGCTCCTTCAATATCGTATTTGTTTCTCTATTTCTCTATTGCTCTTCTACATTACATTCTGCTTTCTGCTTATGTTTCTGCCTTCACCACTAGCTGTGAATTTCTTGAAGGCAGAGATTGTATCCTATTCATTTTTGAAATCTGTAAACCAAACATGGTGCCTGACATAGAGTAGACACTGATTATGTTTGACAAGTGAATCAATAGAAGAATGATTCTCTTTAACTTTGAAGGTTGCTTTTATATTCTGTAGATGCAAAGGCTATTTTCATAAGTATTCCAGGGTCAGTTATGAGACTCAAGGCAACTGACATAGATAATAATTACCAGAAATCTCTGTACCATGAAACATTTTTCCCCCTAAAACACATTAGTCTCAGGTGACAAAGCCACTTTCACATTAGTGCTTATTTGCATATAGCAGTGAGGGAGAAGGCAATGGCACCCCACTCCAGGACTCTTGCCTGGAAAATCCCATGGACAGAGGAGTCTGGTGGGCTGTAGTCCATGGGGTTGCTAAGAGTCAGACACGACTGAGCGACTTCACTGTTCACTTTTCTGCATTGGAGAAGGAAATGGCAACCCACCCCAGTGTTCTTGCCTGGAGAATCCCAGGGACAGGGGAGCCTGGTGGGCTGCCATCTATGGGGTCACACAGGGTCGGACATGACTGAAGTCACTTAGCAGCAGCATATAGCAGTACTCCTGCTACTGCTGAGTCACTTCAGTCGTGTCTGACTCTTTGAGACCATGTAGACTGTAGGCCAGGCTCCTCTGTCCATGGTTCTCCAGGCAAGAATACTGGAGTGGGTTGCCACGCCCTCCTCCAGGGAATCTTCATGACCAGGGGTTGAGCCCCACTCTCATTATGTGTCCTGCATTGGCGAGTAGATTTTATACCACTAAGGCCACCTGGGATGCCCCCATATAGCACTACAGGTGGAATAAAAAAAAATCCAAATATTATCAAAAGTCATATCCGACTCTTTGTGACCACGGACTGTAGCCTGCCAGGCTCTATCCATGAGATTTTCCAGGCAAGAATACTGGAGTGGGTTGCCATTTCTTCCTCCAGGGGATCTTCCCCACCCAGATTCTTTACCCACTGAGCCACTAGGTAAGTGTTACCGGGGCCACATGCACCTAGTAAAACTCATTTATGCCATTTGCAGCTTATGTTCACAGGGAATTTTGAATTTTTGTAATCCATTTGGCTGCAGTAGCCTTTTACCTTTAGAAAATTAAGCTAAGATTATGGTGAGAACAGGAATAATGTGGGTCAGTGCTAACTAAAAAAGCTAAAAAAAAAAAAGAATAACAAGAGAGGGGATTATAGCCTTTTGCAAGGTGAGAGAAAGTTAAAGTCAGTAAGACAAAGATAGGGAGGCTTAACATGGCAGTTTGAAAAAAAAAAGCTCTAAAAAGGATGATGGAGAAGGCAGATGCAATAAATTTAGGACTGTTTTATGTCTTGAGGGTTGATATTTCTGTCAGTCAAAGTTCCAACAGAAAACAGATGGTGCATTCAAAATGATAATTCAGTGAGGGTTTCTTTACAATGTGTTGTTTAAAGTGTTTGTAGAGTTACCACAAGGGAAAATGTAATAGCTTGGAGATGACTATTCTCATTTCAAAGCCTGAAGAAGGGGAGGAGCCAGTGGCCTGAGCCTGGAAGACAGAGAGCTTCTTAGCCTTTCAGGGGGAAAATCAAATGAACAAATCAAATGAACAAAACCCTCCCTCTTCTTTCACCTCTATCCTCCTCACGGTGCTTCTCATAGACCTTCTTCAACCAGGAGTGAGACGTCACAGGAACTCTGGTGATGTGAAGGATAATCTCTATTAATTTCCAGCGAGTTTTCATCTTCATAAAAAATAAAAATTTATATTTGACTTTCTATGGTAACACATCTACTAAGCATATCTTTTTCTTGGCAGAAAGTCAGCTCTCTGTACTGTGAGAAGAAATTCAGTTACCAAATCATGAACATGTAATTTCATTAAGTCTTAGCCACAGATACCACAACGTTCCAGAGTTGGGACTTGAGTGATCCTGATTTGATCAGCCCTCATGTTAATGGGTAGTTCAGAGCTTTTTTATGGCATGTGCTAAATCCCGAGATAGGATGTTCCCACAATCTGACTGAAGTTACGGTGAATGATCCTCAATTTGAAGCACCCTGAGAGACATGAATGTAAGCAATTCATAGTCACTGTCCTCCTGGATTCACAATTATGCAGACTTGGCAGTGGTTCCTCAGTTCTACGGGATGGTAAACAGGGTTGCTGTGCAGCAGTTGGCTCCGAGAAAGACATCCTCAAGGAAATACGAAACCAGTCCTCCGTGAGCACACATTAGATTGGTTGATGTGGGAAAGGTTTGCTAATTTGCTGATTGCTTTGGGACATTAACCAGTTGCCAGATGGAACTCCTCTATTATGTTTTTTCTTTCAGTTTTAACCTGAAGAGTTTTAAAAACTCTGCATGTCTAATCCTACCTACCCAGTGCCACTATCTCAGACATATAACCACTTGCAAATTTGGGGTAATGTATCACCTTATAGAATTGTTCTAATTCTAAATGTTTTAATGTATGTGGCATACTAAGCACAGTGCCCAAGAAGTAGTAGAAAGTTAAAGTCAGTAAGACAAAGATAGGGAGGCTTAACATGGCAGTTTGAAAAAAAAAAAGCTCTAAAAAGGATGATGGAGAAGGCAGATGCAATAAATTTAGGACTGTTTTATGTCTTGAGGGTTGATATTTCTGTCAGTCAAAGTTCCAACAGAAAACAGATGGTGCATTCAAAATGATAATTCAGTGAGGGTTTCTTTACAATGTGTTGTTTAAAGTGTTTGTAGAGTTACCACAAGGGAAAATGTAATAGCTTGGAGATGTCTATTCTCATTTCAAAGCCTGAAGAAGGGGAGGAGCCAGTGGCCTGAGCCTGGAAGACAGAGAGCTTCTTAGCCTTTCAGGGGGAAAATCAAATGAACAAATCAAATGAACAAAACCCTCCCTCTTCTTTCACCTCTATCCTCCTCACGGTGCTTCTCATAGACCTTCTTCAACCAGGAGTGAGACGTCACAGGAACTCTGGTGATGTGAAGGATAATCTCTATTAATTTCCAGCGAGTTTTCATCTTCATAAAAAATAAAAATTTATATTTGACTTTCTATGGTAACACATCTACTAAGCATATCTTTTTCTTGGCAGAAAGTCAGCTCTCTGTACTGTGAGAAGAAATTCAGTTACCAAATCATGAACATGTAATTTCATTAAGTCTTAGCCACAGATACCACAACGTTCCAGAGTTGGGACTTGAGTGATCCTGATTTGATCAGCCCTCATGTTAATGGGTAGTTCAGAGCTTTTTTATGGCATGTGCTAAATCCCGAGATAGGATGTTCCCACAATCTGACTGAAGTTACGGTGAATGATCCTCAATTTGAAGCACCCTGAGAGACATGAATGTAAGCAATTCATAGTCACTGTCCTCCTGGATTCACAATTATGCAGACTTGGCAGTGGTTCCTCAGTTCTACGGGATGGTAAACAGGGTTGCTGTGCAGCAGTTGGCTCCGAGAAAGACATCCTCAAGGAAATACAGAAACCAGTCCTCCGTGAGCACACATTAGATTGGTTGATGTGGAAAGGTTTGCTAATTTGCTGATTGCTTTGGGACATTAACCAGTTGCCAGATGGAACTCCTCTATTATGTTTTTTCTTTCAGTTTTAACCTGAAGAGTTTTAAAAACTCTGCATGTCTAATCCTACCTACCCAGTGCCACTATCTCAGACATATAACCACTTGCAAATTTGGGGTAATGTATCGCCTTATAGAATTGTTCTAATTCTAAATGTTTTAATGTATGTGGCATACTAAGCACAGTGCCCAAGAGGTAGTCTATTTCATGAATTTATTACTTTTACTGTTAGTGTCATTATTATTAACGGCTAGTCTACTTACTGTTTTATCATTTGTACTTTCATCTTTCTAATTTTTTGCCTTCACTCATAAAAGAAACCCCTCACACGAGCCCACTTAGTCTCAGTTCAGTTCAGTTGCTCAGTCGTGTCCGACTCTTTGTGACCCCACGGACTGCAGCACACCAGGCCTCCCTGTCCATCACCAACTCCCAGAGTTTACTCAAACCCATGTCCATTGAGTCAGTGATGCCATCCAACCTTCCATTCCTCTGTCATCCCCTTATCCTCCTGCCTTCAATCTTTCCCAGCATCAGGGTCTTTTCCAATGAGTCAGCTCTTTGCATCAGGTGGCCAAAGTATTGGAGTTTCAGCGTCAGCATCAGGCCTTACAAAGAACACCCAGGACTGATCTCCTTCAGAATGGACTGGTTGGATCTCCTTGCAGTCCAAGGGACTCTCAAGAGTCTTCTCCAACACCACAGTTCAAAAGCATCAATTCTTTGGTGCTCAGCTTTCTTCACAGTCCAACTTTCACATCCATACATGACCACTGGAAAAACCATAGCCTTGACTAGACGGACCTTTGTTGGCAAAGTGATGTCTCTGTCTAGGTGTGTCATAACTTTCCTTCCAAGGAGCACGTCTTTTAATTTCATGGCTGCGGTCACCACCTGCACTTAGTCTACATTCAGAAATACTTAACTCAGAAAATAAGGCAGACAGGCCATGAACTGGTCTGTGATGGTATAGCTGAGGAGGCAGGGAGGTCATAGGCCTGAATCTACTACTCAGGTATCCAAAGGCTCCACACTGATTATCACAAAATCAGAGGGTTAGCCCAGGTATATAGGGAACACTAACACTACATTGAAAGAATACATAGCTAAGCCTTAAATGGAAGGGCTATCAAAGACCTCACGTGAGACTGTCTTATCCGACATGCATCTGATTTCAGGTCATAGGTATAGGAAACAGGTTGATGGTGAGGGGCAAGTGCAGAACCCTTTAGTCACTATTTAATTAGAACTGGAATTAAGACTGAAGTAATTGGATTTCCCAGAGATTTATGTGAGGTGCTGAAACTTGCTAGTAACTGACAAGCATGAGGTAAAATCAAGGCCCAGAAGCAGATTTAGAGGTTCATAGTGAAAGTATCCACCTTTCTCATTTCCCTTAAGTTTCCTTCAATCATGGCAGATGCCACTGACGGAATCCTCTTCTAGGGGTTATGAAAAGGGCAATATTTTGCTCGAGAGCATAGTCTTTTAGGAGACCTGAACATTAGGGGATGCTATGCTTCACAGTCACCCTTTCTCATGTACCACCCTCTGAGCCTGGACCTGTATCCAGGACTCACTAGTGACTTCGAAAACATAAGCAATGTGTTGGGGTATTCTGTCATTGTTGCCTACTGTTTTCAAAAACTCAGACACTCTGTAGGAAGAGCTTCTCAGAAAGAAAACTAATTGTCAAATCTCTACAGAGAAGCTCCTCCCCTTAGTACAATTACTGGGTACTTGCCTGGGGCTTGAGTTCCTAAAAATAAAAACTGGAAAATTAAAAGGGATGGTTTCCATTTTGTAATTATCCATTTACTTCTTAAAACTTATTTTTATTTTGATCCAAAGGCAACCAATGTAGTGAAAAATTCATAAGAAAATGTGACTAAATTTGTTCCAGATATACCTATGCCTGAATAAATATAACTAGTTCTTCTTGAGATAACAATGCATAATTATCTTCGATAGAATTAATCTAACACAGTGAAGATGAAATTTTTACTATTTGGTAATCCAAATAATCTTTTCAAGTCACCCATGGAGAAAAAAAAATTATTAGCTTTTCTTTAAAACCTTTAAAATTTGCTAGTTTTTCCTATATTCATATTGTTCCAGGAGTAGCTTCTGATATTGACAAGGATACTTTCTCTACATTGGATGTACAGAAAACTTTTAACTTGATATACTCATATCTTCACTTAAACATATATAAGATGTATTCATATTTGTTTCAATTTCCCCAAACAGAAAGTCTCCAATGATAAAAATAGAAATATATATATTATGTGTGTGTATATATATATATATATATAATGTATCTATTGAAGCGCTACCCACACTATACTTACTATCTACTTCAATTTCCAAGTAAAATTTCTGCTATAGATTATGTTAACCTAGACCAATAGTCTGCAGGTATATATTACCGAGAAGTCAAGGAGGTTAGGGACCATTTAATAAAGACAGAGATAAATTTGTCAAGGAGCATTATTCCATCCTAAGCAGCAAAGATGCCATCACCTGTTACAGCTGCTAAAGAACTGTGTGTGTGTGTGTGTGTGTGTGTGTGTGTATGTGTGGCCTCTTGAACTTAAAAAAATGAGAACTGAGGTTCAGAAAAGTAAAATATAGAATCTGTAGCCACAGAGCTAGATAATGGCTCTGTGCAACGACTGATTCAAGATTTCCTAAGTTTACTATTTCTTTCATCTGATTATAACAGAATAAGGAACTGAGGAGTTCTAAAACTTGAGCACCATTTAATAGGGTAAAAATCATTTAAGGTTTTTGTTTGTTTTTTCAGTTTTTGAAAAACTAGTGTTTATTGGAGTATAATTAATTTACAGCTTTGGCTTGGCTTCTGCTGTACAGCAGGGTGAATCAGTCTCCACAATTTTCTAGATTCTTTTCCCATATGGGTCATTACAGAGTATTAAGTTGAGTTCCCTGCGCTATACAACAGGTCCTTATCAGTTATCTAGTTTATATATTGTAGTGTGTATGTGGACGTAATACGGCTCAGATGGTAAAGTAACCACCTGCAGTGCAGGAGACCCAGGTTCAACCCCTGGGTCAGGAAGATTCCCTGGAGAAGGAAATGGCAACCCACTACAGCTTTCTGGCCTGGAGAATCCCTATGGACAGAGGAGCCTGGCTTGCTTCAGTCCACAGTGTTGCAAAGAGTTGGACATGACTGTGTGACTAACACACACATACATGTGTAATCCTAATCTCCCAATTTGTCTGCCCCATTTCCCCTGGTAGCCATGAGTTTGGGCTTCCCAGGTGGTGCTAGTGGGAAAGAACTTGCCTGCTAATGCAGGAGACACAAGAGACGCAGGTTCGATCGCTAGGTCTGGAAGATCCCCTGGAGGAGGGCATGACAACCCACTGCAGTACTCTTACCTGGAGAATCCCATGGAAGAGGAACCTGACCGTTCATAGTATCACATAGAGTTGCACACGACTAAAGCAACTTAGCATGTATGCAGGCAACCACAAAGTTTTCTTCTACATCTGTGACTCTATTTCTGTTTTGTAAATAAGTTAATTTATACCAGGGCTTCCTTGGTGGCTCAGATGGTAAACAATCCTCCTGTAATATAGAAGACCCAGGTTCAATCCCTGGGTTGGGAAGATCCCCTGAAGAAGGGAATGGCTACCTACACTAGTATTTTTGTCTGGAGAATTCCATGGATAGAGGAGCCTGGTGGGCTACGGTCTGCGGAGTCAAAAAGAGTCAGATACAACTAAGTGACTCACTTTCATTTAATATCTTAAAAAAAATATTCATTTCATTTAATATCTTTTAAAAAAATCCCACATATAGGTGATCCGTATGGTATTTCTCTTTGTCTGACTTATTTCACTTAGTATGATAATCTTTAGATCCATCCATTTTGCTTCAAAGGGCATTATTTCATTCTTTTTAGTTGCTGAGTAATTTTCCATTGTATATAAGTACCATATCTTTATCCATTCAGTCATTAATGGACATTTAGATTGCTTCCATGTCCTAGACATTATAAATGTGCTGCAATGAGCATTAGGGTTCATATATCAGTTCAAATTATGGTTTTCTCTAGATATATTTCCAGGAGTGATATTACTGGATCAGACAATAGCTCAATTGATATTTTTAAAGAAATCTCCACGCTGTAATCCATAATGGCTCTACCAATTCACATTCCCACTAACAGTGTATAGGATTTCCCTGTCTCCACACTGTGCACAGGTAGTTTCTTCTAAATCACCTGAACGGTATAGGATTGACAATAGGCTGTTTGTATATTTTAGAGATTAATCCCTTGTTAGTCACTTTGTTTACAAATATTATCTCCCATTACATAGGTTGCCTTTTTGTTTTGTTTGGGGGTTTCTGTGCTATGCAAAAGTTTTAAGTTTAATTAGGTCCCATTTGTTTATTTTTTGTTTTTATTTTTATTACTTTAGGAAGTTGATCAAGAAAGATCTTGCTGAAATTTATGTCAAAGAGTGTCTGGCTATGTTCTCCTCTAGAAGTTCTGTAGTGTCCAGTCTTATGTTTAGCTTTTTTTTAATTTGTTTTGAGTTAATTTTGTGTATGGTGTCAGAGAATGTACTAATTTCACTCTGGTACTTGTAGTTGCCCAGTTTTCCCAACGCTACTTATTTTGATCAGATAAGTATATCAGTTCAGTTCAGTCACTCAGTCGTGTCTGACTGTTTGCAGCCCCATAGACTGCAGCATTCCAGGCTTCCCTGTCCATCAACAACTCCTGAAGCATGCTCAAAGTCATGTCCATTGAGTCGGTGATGCCATCCAACCACCTTATCCTCTGTCGTCCCCTTCTCCTCTCACCTTCAATCTTTCCTAGCATCAGTGTCTTTTCCAGTGAGTCAGTTCTTTACATCATGTGGCCAAAGTATTGGAGCTTCAGCTTCAGCATCCGTCCTTTCGATGAATATTCAGGACTGATCTCCTTTAGGATGGACTGATTGGATCTCCTTGCAGTCCAGGGAACTCTCAAGACTCTTCTCCAACACCACAGTTCAAAAGTTATCAATTCTTTGTGCTCAGCTTTCTTTATAGTCCATCTCTCACATCCATACATGACTACTGGAAAAGCCATAGCTTTAACTAGATGGACCTTTGTTGGCTATATATATGTATTTGTCAGCTATAAGATAAATATATATTCCATTATATCTTCTTGCCTCCTTTGTCATAGATTAGGTAATCATAGATGTGTGGGTTTATCTTTGGACTTTCTATCCTGTCTCATAACCTATATTTCTGTTTTTGTTCCAGTATCATACTACTTTGATGACTGTAGCTTTGTAGTATATTGTGAAGTTCAGGAGCCTGATTCCTTCAGCACTGCTTTTCTTTCATAGGACTGCTTTAGCTATTTATGGCCTTTTGTGTTTCCATACAAATTGTAAAAATTTTTTGTTCCAATTTGTGGAAAATGCTATTGATAATTTGGTAGGGATTGCATTGAATCTATATATTACTTTGGATAATATAGTCATTTTCTCAATATTGATTCTTTCAATCCAAGAACATAGTATATCTCTCCATCTGTTTGTGTTATCTTTGATTTCTATCATTAGTATCTTATGGTTTTCTGAGTATGGGTCTTTTGCCTTCATAGGTAGGTTTATAGAGCTTCCTAGGTGGCTCACATGGTAAAGAATCTGCCTGCAATGCAGGAGACCTGGGATCAGTTCCTGGATTGGGAAGATCCCCTGAAGAAGGAAGGCAATGGCAACCCACTCAAGTACTCTTGCCTGGAGAATTCCATGGACAGAATAAATCACATTGATTTATTTACATAGGCTGAAGAATCCTTGTATTCCCTGGGATAAAGTCTACTTGATCATGATGTGTGATCCTTTTAATGTGTTTATGGATTAGTCCGCTAATACTTTACTCAGGACTTTTGGGTCTAGGTTCATCAATGATGTTGGCTTGTAATTTTATTTTTGCATTATCTTTATCTGGTTTTGGAATCAGAGTGATAGTGGTCTCATAGAATGAGCTTGCAAATATTCTTTGTTCTGCAATTTTTTAGAATAGTTTGAGTATAATAGTATTAACTCTTCTCTAAATGTTTGATAGAATTTGCCTGTAAAGCCAACTGGTCCTGGACTTCTGGTTGTTGGGTTTTTTAACCACAGTTTCAATTTCAGTACCTTTGATTTGTCTATTCATATATTTCATCTTCTCCTGGCTAAGTCTTGGAAGGTTGTGCCTTCTGAGAATTTGTCCATTTCTTCAAGGCTGTGTAGTAATCTCTTATGATCCTATGTATTTTTGTGGTATTGGTTGTAACTGCCCCTCTTTCATTTCTAAGTTTATTGATTTCAGTCCTCTTCATTTTTTTTCTTGATGAATCTTGCTAAAGGTTTGTCAATACTGTGCATCTTCTTAAAGAACAAATTTTTTAGTTTCACTGATGTTTGCTATTGATTCTTTTTTGTGTCTATTTTCATTTCTTTCTGCTCTGAGATTGGAAGTCACTTATAAGAAAACTGTAAAAATCAGAAGGACTTTATAATTTCTTTATAATTTCATTTCTTCTACTAACTTCAGGTTTTGTTTATTCTTCTTTCTGTAATTGTTTTAGATGTAAGGTTAGGGTGTTCATTTGAGACTTCTTATTTCCTAAAATAAGATTATATTGCTATGAACTTCTCTTTAAAGACTGCTTTTGCTGTATCACATAGGTTTTGGATTATTGTGTTTTCATTGTCACTTGGTTTTAGGTATTTTTTGACTTCCTATTTGATTTCATTGGTTATTTAGTAACAGATTATTTACCCTTCATGTCCTTCTGATTTTTACAGTTTTCTTATAAGTGACTTCCAATCTCAGATTTCTAATAGTGTTGTTCTAATCTCATAGTTTTCTTCATAGGAAAAGATGCTTGATACAATTTTCATTTTCTTAAATTCACCAATTCACTGGTTCCAAATAGGGAAAGGAATATGTTAAGGCTGTATATTGTCAACCTGCTTATTTAACTTATATGCAGAGTACATCATGAGAAACGCTGAGCTGGATGAAGCACAAGCTGGAATCAAGATTGGCAAGAGAAATATCATAACCTCAATATGAAGATGACACCACCCTTGACTTTCGATGAATATTCAGGACTGATCTCCTTTAGGATGGACTGATTGGATCTCCTTGCAGTCCAGGGAACTCTCAAGACTCTTCTCCAACACCACAGTTCAAAAGTTATCAATTCTTTGGTGCTCAGCTTTCTTTATAGTCCATCTCTCACATCTATACATGACTACTGGAAAAGCCATAGCTTTAACTAGATGGACCTTTGTTGGCTATATATATGTATTTGTCAGCTATAAGATAAATATATATTCCATTATATCTTCTTGCCTCCTTTGTCATAGATTAGGTAATCATAGATGTGTGGGTTTATCTTTGGACTTTCTATCCTGTCTCATAACCTATATTTCTGTTTTTGTTCCAGTATCATACTACTTTGATGACTGTAGCTTTGTAGTATATTGTGAAGTTCAGGAGCCTGATTCCTTCAGCACTGCTTTTCTTTCATAGGACTGCTTTAGCTATTTATGGCCTTTTGTGTTTCCATACAAATTGTAAAAATTTTTTGTTCCAATTTGTGGAAAATGCTATTGATAATTTGGTAGGGATTGCATAGTTCAGGAGCCTGATTCCTTCAGCACTGCTTTTCTTTCATAGGACTGCTTTAGCTATTTATGGCCTTTTGTGTTTCCATACAAATTGTAAAAATTTTTTGTTCCAATTTGTGGAAAATGCTATTGATAATTTGGTAGGGATTGCATTGAATCTATATATTACTTTGGATAATATAGTCATTTTCTCAATATTGATTCTTCCAATCCAAGAACATAGTATATCTCTCCATCTGTTTGTGTTATCTTTGATTTCTATCATTAGTATCTTATGGTTTTCTGAGTATGGGTCTTTTGCCTTCATAGGTAGGTTTATAGAGCTTCCTAGGTGGCTCACATGGTAAAGAATCTGCCTGCAATGCAGGAGACCTGGGATCAGTTCCTGGATTGGGAAGATCCCCTGAAGAAGGAAGGCAATGGCAACCCACTCAAGTACTCTTGCCTGGAGAATTCCATGGACAGAATAAATCACATTGATTTATTTACATAGGCTGAAGAATCCTTGTATTCCCTGGGATAAAGTCTACTTGATCATGATGTGTGATCCTTTTAATGTGTTTATGGATTAGTCCGCTAATACTTTACTCAGGACTTTTGGGTCTAGGTTCATCAATGATGTTGGCTTGTAATTTTATTTTTGCATTATCTTTATCTGGTTTTGGAATCAGAGTGATAGTGGTCTCATAGAATGAGCTTGCAAATATTCTTTGTTCTGCAATTTTTTAGAATAGTTTGAGTACAATAGGTATTAACTCTTCTCTAAATGTTTGATAGAATTTGCCTGTAAAGCCAACTGGTCCTGGACTTCTGGTTGTTGGGTTTTTTAACCACAGTTTCAATTTCAGTACCTTTGATTTGTCTATTCATATATTTCATCTTCTCCTGGCTAAGTCTTGGAAGGTTGTGCCTTCTGAGAATTTGTCCATTTCTTCAAGGCTGTGTAGTAATCTCTTATGATCCTATGTATTTTTGTGGTATTGGTTGTAACTGCCCCTCTTTCATTTCTAAGTTTATTGATTTCAGTCCTCTTCATTTTTTTTCTTGATGAATCTTGCTAAAGGTTTGTCAATACTGTGCATCTTCTTAAAGAACAAATTTTTTAGTTTCACTGATGTTTGCTATTGATTCTTTTTTGTGTCTATTTTCATTTCTTTCTGCTCTGAGATTGAAGTGACTTATAAGAAAACTGTAAAAATCAGAAGGACTTTATAATTTCTTTATAATTTCATTTCTTCTACTAACTTCAGGTTTTGTTTATTCTTCTTTCTGTAATTGTTTTAGATGTAAGGTTAGGGTGTTCATTTGAGACTTCTTATTTCCTAAAATAAGATTATATTGCTATGAACTTCTCTTTAAAGACTGCTTTTGCTGTATCACATAGGTTTTGGATTATTGTGTTTTCATTGTCACTTGGTTTTAGGTATTTTTTGACTTCCTATTTGATTTCATTGGTTATTTAGTAACAGATTATTTACCCTTCATGTCCTTCTGATTTTTACAGTTTTCTTATAAGTGACTTCCAATCTCAGATTTCTAATAGTGTTGTTCTAATCTCATAGTTTTCTTCATAGGAAAAGATGCTTGATACAATTTTCATTTTCTTAAATTCACCAATTCACTGGTTCCAAATAGGGAAAGGAATATGTTAAGGCTGTATATTGTCAACCTGCTTATTTAACTTATATGCAGAGTACATCATGAGAAACGCTGAGCTGGATGAAGCACAAGCTGGAATCAAGATTGGCAAGAGAAATATCATAACCTCAGATATGAAGATGACACCACCCTTGTGGCAGAAAGCAAAGAACTAAAGAGTCTCTTGTTGAAAGTGAAAGAGGAGAGTGAAAAAGTTGACTTAAAACTCACCATTCAGAAAACTAAGATCATGGCATCAGGTCCCATCACTTTATGGCAAATAAATGGAAAAACAGTGACAGACTTTATTTTTGGGGGCTCAAAAATCATTGCAGATGGTGACTGTAGCCATGAAATTAAAAAACACTTACTCCTTGGAGGAAAAGTTATGACCAACTTATACAGCATATTAAAAAGCAGAGACATACGTTGCCAGCAAAGATCTGTCTAGTCACAGCTATGGTTTTTCCAGTAGTCATGTATGAATTAAGAGTTGGACTATAAAGAAAGCTGAGCGCCAAAGAATTGATGCTTTTGAACTGTGGTGTTGGAGAATACTCTTGAGAGTCCTGTGGACTGCAAGGAGATCCAACCAATCCATCTTAAAGGAAATCAGTCTTGAATATTCATTGGAAGGACTAATGCTGAAGCTGAAACTCCAGTACTTTGGCCACTTGATGTGAAGAACTGACTCATTAGAAAAGACCCTGATGCTGGGAAAAATTGAAGGCAGGAGGAGAAGGAGACACAGAGGATGAGATGGTTGGGTGGCATCACTGACTCGGTGGACATAAGTTTGAGTAAACTCTGGGAGTTAGTGACAGACAGGGAAGGCTGTCATGCTGCAGTCTGTGCGGTCCCAAAGAGTCGTACACAAGTGAGTGACTGAATTGAACAGAAATTCACCAAGGCTTGATTTGTGACCCAAGGTGCAATCTGTCCTGGAGAATGTTCCATGTGCACTTGAAAAGAAAGTGTATTCTGCTTTTGGATAAAATGTCCTATAAATATCGATTAAGTCTATCTGGCCTAATATGTCATTTAAGATGTGTTTCCTTGTTAATTTTCTATCTGATGATGTACCCATTGGTGTAACTGAGTGTTAAAGTCCCCTGATATTATTGTGTTACTGTCAATTTCCCCTTTTATGGTGATAAATTCTGCTTTATATATTGAGGTGCTCTGATGGTTGGATGCATGTTTACAACTGCTATACCTTCTTAGATTGATCCCTTGATCAGTATGTCATGTCCTTCTTTGTCACTTCTAGAAGTTTTTATTTTAAAGTCTATATGAGTACTATTTTAAAGCCTGATATGAGTACTAATACTCTAGCTTTCTTTTGATTTCAATTTGCATGGAATGTTTTTTTTTCCATTCTCTCACTTTCTGTCTGTATGTGTCCCTAGTTCTGAAGTGGGTGTCTTGGAGACAGCATATATATAGATCTTGTTTTTGTATCCAATCAGTTAGTCTGGGTCTTTTGGTTGGAGCATTTAATACATTGACATTTAAACTAATTATTGATATGTATATTCCTATTACCATTTTCTTATTATTTTTGAGTTTGTTTTTTGTGAGTCTGTTTCTTCTCTTATGTTTCTTGCCTGGAGAAATTCCTTTAGCACTTGTTGTAGAGTTGGTTTGCTGCTGCTGAATTCTCTTAGCTTTTGCTCATCTATAAAGCTTTTGATTTCTCCATTGAATCTAAATCAGAGCCTTTCTCTGTATAGTATTCTTGGTTGTAGGTTTTATGTTGTAGGTTTTTCCTTTTCATTAGTTTAGTATATCATGCCACTCCCTTCTAACCTTCAGAGTTTCTACTTAAAAATCAGCTCCTGAAACTTACATTACCGTATGTAAAATAGATAGCCAATGGAAATTTCTTGTATGTCTCAGGGAACTCAAAAGGGGCTCTGTAGCAACCTAGAGGGTTGGGATGGGGAGGGAGATGGGAGGGAGGTTCAAGAGGGAGGGGACATATGTATACCTGTGGCTGATTCATGTTGATGTTTGACAGAAAATAACAAAGTTCTGTAAAGCAATAATTCTTCAATAAAAAAATAAATTAAAAAAAAAACAGCTCCTAACATTACAGAGATTCTCTTGTATGTTATTTGTTGATTTTCCCTTACTGCTTTTAATATTTTTTCTAATTTTATTAATATGTGTTTCCTTCAGTTTATCCTATATAGGTTTCTCTGTGTTTCCTGGATTTGGTTAACTATTTCCTTTCTCATGTTAGGGAAGTTTTTGACTATAATCTCTTCAAATATTTTTTTCAGACACTTTCTCTTTTCTTCTTTTCCTGGGACTCCTGTCATTCAAATGTTGATGTGTTTAATGGTGGCCAAGAGGCCTCTGAGACTGTCTTATTTCCTTTCATTCTTTTTTCTCCATTCTCTTCCACAGTGGTTATTTCAACCATTCTATCTTCCAGCTCACTTATCCATTCTTCTGTCTGTGTCTCATCTGCTATTAATTCCTTCTAGTGTAGTTTTCATTTTAGCTACTGTCTGGTTCATCTCTGTTTATCTGTTCCTTAGTTCTTCTAGGTCTTTGTTAAAGTTTTCCTGTATTTTCTCAATCTGTACCTTCATTCTTTTTCTGAGATTTTGGATCATCTTTACTATCATTATTCTGCCTTTTTTTTTCTCGCATAGATTACATATTCCTCTTAATGTAGTTGTTCTTGTAGGTTTTTATCTTGCTCCTTTATCTGCAGTTTATTTCTTTGTCATCTCATTTTATCAAGCTTACTCTGTGTTCTTTCTTCCACAGGCTGAAGGATCATTGTTCCTCCTGCTTCTATGTCTGCCCCCCAGTGGCGAGGCAGATCCAGGGCCTTGTGCAGGCTTCTTGTTGAGAGAGACTGCTTCCTCTTCTCTGGTGGATGGAGCTGGGTCTTGTCCTTCTAGGGCAGGGCCTGCACCTTGATGCAGGCAGCGAGATGTCAAGGGTGTGTTCTGAGGTAACTGTGAGCTCATCAAGACTTTAAGTAGCCTATCTTCTGATAACTGGGGCTGTGTTCCTCTCCTTTTGGTTCTTTGGCCTGAGGATTTCCAGTGCTGGAGCCTGCAGGTTTTTCAGTGGGGCTGAGTCTTAGTGATGAAAGTGGGACCTCCAGGAGAGCTCATGTCAATCAATACTCCTGGGGGCTTCTGCTACCAGTGTCCTTGCTCCTATAGCGGATTCTCTGTTTCCCCCAGTCTTATGGAGCTCCTACGCTCAAAACCCACTGGCCTTCAAGACTAAATGCTCTGGGGGTTCTTCTTCAGACTGTCTTGGAGGGCTATTTTTATGTAAGGACTTCCCTGTGTAGCCTGCATGGGTTACACAGCGGATTCTCTGTTTCCCCTAGTCTTATGAAGCTCCTACACTCAAGCCCCACTGGCCTTCAAGACTAAGTGCTCTGGAGGTTCTTCTTCAGACTGTCTTGGAGGGCTATTTTTATGTAAGGACTTCCCTATGTAGCCTGCATGGGTTTAATATGTTTTGGTGTGAGGGCTGTTTTAACTATAGATATCATCACCAACTCAATGGACATGAGTTTGAGTAAACTCCAAGAGTTGGTGATGGACAGGGAGGCCTGGCGTGCTACAGTCCATAAGATCGCAAAGAGTCAGATATTACTGAGTGACTGAACTGAACTGAAAGTGAAAATGAAAGTGAAGTTGCTCAGTCATGTCCAACTCTTTGCTACCCCATGGACTAGCCCACCAGGCTCCTGCATCCATGGGATTCTTCAGGCAAGAACACTGGAGTGGGTTGCCATTTCCTTCTCCAGGGGATCTTCCCAACTCAGGGATTGAACCCGGGTCTCCCGCCTTGTAGGCAGATGCATTACCATCTGAGCCACGAGGGAAGTGGCTGAACTGAATCTGCTATTAAATCAGAAGACAATTGCTTCTTGGCAAGAAAGCTGTGGCAAACCTAGACAGTGTGTTGAAAAGCAGAGACATTACGCTACCGACAAAGGTCCGTATAGTCGAGGCTGTGGTCTTCCCAGTGGTCACACACGGTTGTGAGAGATGTACCATAAAGAAGGCTGAGCACCAAAGAAATGATGCCTTTGAACTGTGGTGCTCAAGAAGACTCTTGAGAGTCTCTCAGACAGCAAGGGGATCAAACTAGTCAATCTTAAGAGAAATCAACCCTGAATACTCAGCAGAAGGACTGATGCTGAAGCTGAAGCTCCAGTATTTTGGTCATCTGATGCGAACAGCTGACTCATTGGAAAAGTCCTGCATGCTGGGAAAGATTGAGGGCAGCAGGAGAAGAGGCATCAGAGGATGAGATGGCTAGATGGCATCATCGATGCAATGGACATGAACTTGGGCAAACTTCGGGAGGTGGTAGGGACAGGGAGGCCTGGTGTGCTGCAGTCCATGGAGTTGCAAAGAGTTGGACACAACTGGGTGACTGAACAATAGCAACACCTCTGTCCTCAGTGTATGCTGGCCAGTATCCCCTCAGTAAGAGTTGTGACTGATATTGCCGTGAGCAGAGCCTACGCTGCATTTGAGCAAGGTTTCTCCATTGCTCTGTGGTTGTCACTACCTGGTCAGGGTGGGGTCTGCTCCCTAGTTGTTGAAGTCGAGGCCCTCAGCTCTGTTTCTGATCTTCAGTGTGAGGCAGGCAGACTTGAGCGCTCCCACTGGGAGAGAAGTCACTGAGTATTTCTCTTCTGGAGCTGTTCACCTGTGGATGTACTTTGTTGGATTACTTGTCACCCATTGCACCAGCTCTCCAGCTTATACTGTTCTTGGCACTGCTCTCAGCCCCATCTTAACTGTGGATATGCCAGCAACTGGTCCTGGTGTCTCAGGAGATTTTTGCAACATGCCACCAGTGTAAATTCACAGAAGTCATGTTCCAGGATTGCAGTTATCATGGAAATGGGCTTACTGTGGGTGCTATCAGACTCTGACCTGGTCCAGTCCACCCTGTCCCCTCCTCCAACCCCTGTCTCAGTGTACATGCCTCACAAAGGTTACAGCTGCTAAAGCTAGACCTGTCTTGGCTGTGGGAGCACTTGTCTGTTCAGATGTTTTAAGTTGCTGAAGTTACAAAGCCAGTCACAGGGGTGTCAATTCATGGTTTGCCCAGCTGTGAGGAGTGATTTCATCTTTTTGTCCTTCGTTCCATGGCCCGTGGGGCTTATTTTCACGCCACCCACAGGGTCCTGCTCCCCAGGCTATCCCTGAGCACATGAGTCTGCCCAAGCAAGGAGGAGGCACGTGGTGGCAGTGCCCAAGGTCGTGATAGCACCTATTACGGAAAGGAAGAGGTGCAGAAAAATGGCAGCCGCAGCTGGGGTGTAGAAACACCCACCCCACTGGGATCTCCACCATCCATGGGATTCTTCAGGCAAGAACACTGGAGTGGGGTGCTGTTTCTTTCTCCAGGGGATCTTCCCAACTCAGGGATTGAACCCGGGTCTCCCGCCTTGTAGGCAGATGCATTACCGTCTGAGCCACGAGGGAAGTGGCTGAACTGAATCTGCTATTAAATCAGAAGACAATTGCTTCTTGGCAAGAAAGCTATGGCAAACCTAGACAGTGTGTTGAAAAGCAGAGACATTATGCTACCGACAAAGGTCCATATAGTCAAGACTATGGTCTTCCCAGTGGTCACATATGGTTGTGAGAGATGTACCATAAAGAAGGCAGAGCACCAAAGAAATGATGCCTTTGAACTGTGGTGCTGGAGAAGACTCTTGAGAGTCTCTCAGACAGCAAGGGGATCAATCTTAAGAGAAATCAACCCTGAATACTCAGCAGGAGGACTGATGCTGAAGCTGAAGCTCCAGTATTTTGGTCATCTGATGCGAACAGCTGACTCATTGGAAAAGTCTTGTATGCTGGGAAAGATTGAGGGCAGAAGGAGAAGAGGGCATCAGAGGATGAGATGGCTGGATGGCATCATTGATGCAATGGNCCGCTTTATCTTGCTGCTGGTGAGAGGGCTTCCAAAAGTACAGGAACCTCTCCTCTCCTTCAGCTTCCCCAACCCAGGGACACAGGTTCTGTCCCACTTCCTTTCTTCTTTCTTTTCTCTTCTTCTTTTGTGAGTCCTATCTGTGTATGTAGGGATCTTTCCTGTCCTTCCAGGTGCCCAAGGTCCTAGGCTAATGTTCAGCTGGTGCTCTGTGAGAATTGTTCCATTCGTAGATGTATTTTTGGTGCGTTTATGGGGAGAGATGAACTCCACATTCTCCTGTGCCT
The DNA here is from genome assembly GCA_006408695.1 of Aepyceros melampus. Taxonomy (NCBI): domain Eukaryota; kingdom Metazoa; phylum Chordata; class Mammalia; order Artiodactyla; family Bovidae; genus Aepyceros; species Aepyceros melampus. The sequence goes on along the minus strand of SJXQ01003583.1, from coordinate 131,976 downwards.
CTGCCATCTTGACTCCTCTCCGAAGGTTTTGGAAATCAGAACTGGAGGAAAGTTCTCTGAATTTGGGAACTGTGAATAAATTCCTTGGTGATGATTGAGGACATAGGGCTTCAGTTCTTAAAACAGAATTTAAGAAAATTAATTGCAATTGTTCAGCAGATATTTTTTTTTCATTTTTTTCTTTAAACCTTTATTTTTTGAGCAGTTTAATTTTTTGACAGCAAAATTGAGAGGCATGTACAGATATTTTCCCTAAACTCCCTTCTCCCATATACACATAGCCTGATAATACTTACTCTTGAGTGAAGTTGTCTCTGTGGTTAGATTGTAAAAATAAATTCCTTGGTGATGATTGAGGACATAGGGCTTCAGTTCTTAAAACAGAATTTAAGAAAATTAATTGCAATTGTTCAGCAGATATTTTTTTTTCATTTTTTTCTTTAAACCTTTATTTTTTGAGCAGTTTAATTTTTTGACAGCAAAATTGAGAGGCATGTACAGATATTTTCCCTAAACTCCCTTCTCCCATATACACATAGCCTGATAATACTTACTCTTGAGTGAAGTTGTCTCTGTGGTTAGATTGTAATTTCTTGAAAGAAATTACTTTATACCACTTGTATTTTTCTAAGCACCCTGGTAAGTTCTGTACACATTATAGGGAGTCAACAAATATTTGATCGATGAGTCAGGAAAAACTGAAAAGTAAAGAACTGAGGTTAATATGCTTTGCCCAGTGAATAATTCGCAGCCTTGTATAATCCCTTTGGGATGCCTTTCTATCTGAAGCCAAACAGCATCACCATATTCTCTCTGTGTGTATGTTTGTGTGTATTAAAATAGCATTTGCTGAGAGATTACAATGTGTCAGGCACTTGGTTAAGCATTGGTTATGGATTATTTTATTTAATTCTTATCAGAAGCTTATGAAGTAAATTCTAAAACAAAAGCAAAACCAACCGGAATGTGCACTGGGAAAGAAAAAGATACCAATTTAGCCAACATGATCAGAGTCTGATAGTAATAGGAAATCTAAGAGAAATTCTCCACTGATAAGATTAAAACCAATTGTGCAGTTTACAATGATCTAAACAGTGATAAATAATTGGAAATCTTTTAACCTCTTCTTAAACATAAAGCCAATGAGGCTATGAGTTTTATTTAAGAGTTAAGTTTAAAAACTAACCACATATATGAGTCATGCAAATTTGAAAATGATGGTCACTAAAAGAAACGTGAGGTATAATTTCTTAAGATCCTGGAAAGAGTCAAGTGCATTGAGAAGAAATTTGTGGCTGATGATTGACACCGTTAAAAATGTTATCTTAAGTGTTTCAGCAAGTTTAACAAAAATGAAAGCCATTCAGATACCAAAGTAAGCTAGTTGGTCTTAAAAAAATACAAGTACCATAAATAGCAGAGAAATTCAATCACAATGTAAGTATTTATGCTCAAACACATTCCACAGAAAATGTTTATTTGGTAAATGTGCATTTCACTAAATTATCTTTCGTATTATTGCACCAAGCAAAATATGTGTAATCTTCTTTTAATGACATCAGAACAGGACCTAACCATCTGTCTTACAGTATTTCCTATCACTCATTTTTGTAATGAAGGAAAAACAATGTAATGTCCTATAGGATAATATTTAAGATGTGGAAAGCAGCACCTTTGTACTCTGTGCATTTTTAGCAGGATGGCAGTCTGATGTAGGTGCAGAGTGGGGACCTGCAAATGGTCTTTTCATTATGTCTTGTTTTGATAAGCACTACCGAAAAGGTTCTTATCCAAATCTGAGAGAAAGGCTCACTCTTTCAGAAAATGATTCCAAACTTCCTTTTATTTTCCCTGAAATTCATTCACTGCTGTGTCAACTAGAGCCCTAGGGACTCAGAAAGCTTAGCGCTAAACAGCCTTTGTTCAAACAGTGTTACATGGCAAGCTGGCATCTGCTTTAAGAGCCTGTAACAGGAGCCAGGAATCAGAGGCAGACTGGTCTCCCAGCTATTTCAACAGTCCAGCGCGGTCCTGAAAGAAGAAACTATCCGCCTGGGATACAGGGTAAACCAGTGCCACGCTGGTCATGGTGAAATGTCGCAGCTGTGAGCCCTCAGCTACACTGGGATTCGTGACCTCTGGAGGAGAGGATTTCTATCTGGGGTCAGAGATGATGCTTGATCCCTTGAAGCTTCTGTGTAATAGTTTTATTAAAGTATAAAGGGATAGAGGAAGCTCCTGACATAGACAACAGAACGGGGCAGAAAGAGTGTCCCTGCTGCTAGTTTGTAGCAAGGAGTTATATATCTGTTAAAGACTCAGTTCAAAACTGAGAGAGCTGCATCAGGCCCCTCTCCCACAGCATGCATTTTGAGATAGCATTGGCACAAGTTGAGTCATCCAATGAAACAATTGACATGAATGTTAAAGAAAGGCAGATTTCTAAGCAAAAGCATAGTGTCATAAACATAGCTTAAGAGAACATTTCCGTGAGTAAGACATACTGGTTTGTTGAGCCATTATCCGTTCAAGGTTTGAGTATTAGACAGAACCAGCTTGAAGAAAGGCAGATTCCAAGGCAAATGCGTAGTTCATTAACACAGCTTAAGAAAAACATTTCCATAAAAAATGCACTAGTTAGCTCAAGGTTTGAGAAAAGTTACATTCAGGCAGTCAGGTGTCCTCATTGAGAGCATAGAATTTAAAAGAATCTTCCTTTCAATTTTGTGTAAAGAAGGAAAAAAAAAGTCTGCCACTTGCAGCTTATTTCCTCCACTTGGGGACCCCTAGCCTTCCTTCCTATTACCCTCTCAATAGCACACAGTCAAGGCTATGGTTTTTCCAGTAGTCATGTATGGATGTGAGAGTTGGACTGTGAAGAAGGCTGAGCGCTGAAGAATTGATGCTTTTGGACTGTGGTGTTGGAGAAGACTCTTGAGAGTCCCTTGGACTGCAAGGAGATCCAACCAGTCCATTCTGAAGGAGATCAGCCCTGGGATTTCTTTGGAAGGAATGATGCTAAAGCTGNAAAAAAAAAGTCTGCCACTTGCAGCTTATTTCCTCCACTTGGGGACCCCTAGCCTTCCTTCCTATTACCCTCTCAATAGCACACAGTCAAGGCTATGGTTTTTCCAGTAGTCATGTATGGATGTGAGAGTTGGACTGTGAAGAAGGCTGAGCGCTGAAGAATTGATGCTTTTGGACTGTGGTGTTGGAGAAGACTCTTGAGAGTCCCTTGGACTGCAAGGAGATCCAACCAGTCCATTCTGAAGGAGATCAGCCCTGGGATTTCTTTGGAAGGAATGATGCTAAAGCTGAAGCTCCAGTACTTTGCCCACCTCATGCGAAGAGTTGACTCATTGATGCTGGGAGGGATTGGGGGCAGGAGAAGGGGACGACCGAGAATGAGATGGCTGAGCTACTGAACTGAACTGAGCACACAGTAGGCCATCAGCAAACGTAAGTTGCTTGAGTATTTGCCACCTGAACTAAGAAAAATATTGGTGAAATGTGAAGGCTAATTCAACAAGTTCACTTTTGAAATACCATCTCCTATAGTCTGTGTGTGTGTGTGTGTGTGTGTGTGTGTCACTCAGTTGTGTCCGACTCTTTGTGACTCTATGGACTGAAGCCTGCCAGGCTCCTCTGTCCATGGGATTCTCGAGGCAAGAATCCTGAAGTGTGTTGCCATGCCCTTCTCCCGGGGAATCTTCCTGACCCAGGAAACAAACCTGACCCTCCCACATTGCAGGCAAATTCTTTACCATTTGAGCTATCCAAGATTACCATTTTATAATTCACTTAGCAGAAACCAAAACTGTTATTTAAAAAATAATAAATTGTGTTCATTTCTTTATATAGTTTTTCAGACATAGGAATGCACCCAACAGCAGCAATGTTAATATGGATTTTATTAACTTAATGCCATGATTTTGTTTTAACTTTAACCTCCACAACCAGTAATTAAGTACTTAGTGCTTTTCTCTCTCTAGGCACTTGGATTTCCTTCACTTCTATAATGCCCCAGTGAACTCTGTAATGATTCATCACCAATAAGGTCCATGCAGCAACTTCTTTAATTGCCTCATATCTTCCTCTCTCCCCCAAAATGGAATTCATACATGCAGGTGTGGAAACATAATTAAAGGCATGATGTTTTCCATCTCTTCTTGACAACTGCTTTACTTCATTCAAATTTCTGCTTATAACACCTTAGTCTCAATGGAGTAACCCACAGGAGAACTTCACAGGTGCTAAACACACACACACTATAAATTAATCTTTGCCAGTTGAAGGAACTAATGAAAAAGAAAAGAACTCACACAATGCAGTGTAATGATTTAGATAGCTAGTGACAGAGCTTTACATTTAAATTTACTCGGCTTGATCCCAGGGTCGGGAAGATCCCCTGGAGGAGGGCATGACAGCCCACTCCAGTATGCTTGCCTGGAGAATCCACATGGACAGAGGAGCCTGGTGGTCTCTAGTCCATGGGGTTACAGAGGTCAGACATGACTGAGCAACTGAACAACACCACAGTGTGCAAGTTTCGGCACCAAATACTAAAGAATAAAAAACTGGTTCTTTCTGATACAGTCAAATGGTTAATACTTAGCTGTGCTTTTTGGGAAAATGGACATACGTTAAATAAATAGAACTGCAATGTATCTGAGAAGGCATACATTATGAATTTTATCCGTAGTGGTTGAAATAATATAACACTATTTGAATATGGAAATAAACGTTCCATATTTCCATGTTTTCCATAAGATACCATATTTATATAACATATCTGTAAAACACTCTCATATACTCTACTTTCTTTAGGATTTACCACAGTCCCGTAAAGTAAGACTATCACAATCCATGTCTGAGGTTTTGAGACGGCTGTGCTGTGCTTAGTCACTCAGCCATGTCTGACTCTTTGTGACCCTTTAGATGGTACCTGCGAGGCTCCTCTGTCCACGGGGATTCTCCAGGCAAGAAAACTGGAATGGCTTGCCATGCCCTCCTCCAGGGGATCTTCCCAACCCAGGGGTGGAACCCAGGTCTCCTGCATTGCAGGCAGATGGTTTACCATCTGACCCCCATGGTAAAACATCACTAAGCCCACTAAGGGGAAGCCCACTAAGAAGCCCACCAAGAAGGCTAATCTGATATTATTCACTTATTGTGCCCTTTATTTATTCATTCATCCTGTTAGTACTTTTCTAGGTGTTAGAATCCATGTTTTCTAAAGATTTTTTGAAAAATTTTACTTAGAAATATTGACATACATCCCCATACAGCATGATGGTTTGACTTACATCTGTTGTGAAATGTGATAAACATTAGGTTCAGCTAACATTAACATCTCATATAGCTACAATAAAAGGGAAAGAAAGAAGAAAAAGAAACATTTCTCCTTGATCCCAGAATTCTTAGGATTTATTCTCTTAACAGCTTCCTTATGTATCATACAGTATATAGTCATCATGTTGTACATTAAGTCCCTAGTGCTTATTTATCTCATAACGAGGTTTTTACTTTTGATTATATGTTTTCAATTCCCCCTCACCCAACCCTCTGTCTCTGATAATCGCAAGTCTTATCTCTTTTTCCATGAGTTACCTTTTCTGGTTTATGTGATTTTTTTCATATTCTGTATATAAATGAGATAGTAAGTATCTGTCTTTCTCTGTCTGACGTATTTTAGGAATGCTGTCAAGGTCCATCCCACATCTTCTGATACTGAAAGATGAATTTTCCTTCCCTGCATAGAATTTCCCAGGTGGCTCCAGTGATAAAGAGCCCGCCTACCAACGCAGGAGAGGTAAGACCCACGGGTTTGATCCCTGGATCGGGAAGACCCCCTGGAGGAGGGCATGGCAACCCACTCCAGTGGTCTTGCCTGGAGAATCCCATGGACAGAGGAGCCTGGAGGGCTACAGCCCATGGGGTTGCAAGGAGTTAGACACGACTGAAGCGACTTAGCACACAGCACACTACACAGTCTCTCAGGGAATACTCTGTGATGGTCTCTTAGGTCACAGGTCTTTATTGGCATTGTGATAGCAAAAGTGAATTGGTGATTCTCTACTTACCTTTTAATACAGTTTGATATGAAATGAAGTTATAGAGGCATGACTGTAAAAGGTTCATGGGGTTCAATAAATTGCATTATGTCTGTCACATTTGAGTGAGAAAACACAGCAGTGGAAGGAAATATGATAGAGGGAAATTGTATCAATGTAAATTTGCTCATATTTTCATAAAGAAAAGGCTGTGTTTCACTAGGGTACTGGCACTTCTTGTGTTCAACATGTAACACAAAACCTAACAGTCAGGGAATACCATCAGAGTTATTTGTAAGCATTTCATCTCATGGAAACTAAACTAAAAAAGCTAAAGATGGGCCTAGACAATTGCCCTATTTTTTGCCTTTTGATAATGAGATAACTGCCATGATACCCCAAGGCTGCCTGGGCATGTCTGAAAAAAACTCTTTCAATCTGTACTTTTCCCAAGAAGTATAGGTTCATTTATTATTTTTTGAGTGCTTACAAAAAGCTTAAAAGCTCACAGCTTCATATTTCTTTGCATGCTTTTCTTCATTCATTTCTTCATTCATTATGCCAGTTGCACTGTAATAGAATCAGGGACTTCCAGCAATGCAAGAGGAATTGGATAGTTACAAACATGAGAAAATTACTGGGCCATTTGTCTTGCATTTGACCAGACATTGTGACTTTTGTTTTGAACTTTGAAACTCATTTATTTGGGGACCATGATTAGCAACATAAATTACACTTTTACAGATATAATTTGGAAGAATGATTTTCTTTGACACACTTTTATTGTAGGTTTAAAATATGTTGATAAATTAATCTATTTCCATATATGATACTTCAAGATCAATAAAAATGTTCATTGGGGGAAGTTCTCTGGCAGTTCAGTGGTCAGGACTCCATACTTTCACTGCCACGGCCCTGGGCTCAATCCCTGGTCAGAGAAATAAGATCTTGCAACCCTTGCAGTAAAAAATTAAAAATTAAAAAAGATTAATTGAACACAGTTAAGTAATTCAATAGCTTAGGCTTTAGAAGAACTGGTTCCTAATTCAGATCTCATTTATTTGGGGACCATGATTAGCAACATAAATTACACTTTTACAGATATAATTTGGAAGAATGATTTTCTTTGACACACTTTTATTGTAGGTTTAAAATATGTTGATAAATTAATCTATTTTCATATATGATACTTCAAGATCAATAAAAATGTTCATTGGGGGAAGTTCTCTGGCAGTTCAGCGGTCAGGACTCCATACTTTCACTGCCACGGCCCTGGGCTCAATCCTTGGTCAGAGAAATAAGATCTTGCAACCCTTGCAGTAAAAAATTAAAAATTAAAAAAGATTAATTGAACACAGTTAAGTAATTCAATAGCTTAGGCTTTAGAAGAACTGGTTCCTAATTCAGACTTTTGTATTTTCTTAATATTTCTGTGCTTTGATTCATTCCTCTGAAACTGACTGTAATCACATCCTGTTTATTTTCTGGACATCTTGAAACTTTGTTGAAGTCACTATTTAAATGTAAAATGACAGTGGTTTTCTTGCTATTATTATGACTTAAAAGGATTATTAAATGTTTTTTTATTGACTTTATATTTTCTGTAAAAATTGATGGTTTGGTATGTTTAGCATTCAACTTTTTGGGTTGTCTTTTACTTAATGTAGAATTTCCTGAAATATAAAGTATTAATAAGTCACTGATGGACTTAAACAATGGTGCTGGTAACTGAGCAACATACTAATATTTTCCCTTTCAGTTTCGTTTTTCTTTTATTACTAAAATAGTTAATATCAATTTATGTATCAAAAAAGAAAAAGAATAATTTTCTGTTATTGATTTCTGATTTAATTCTACTGTGGTTAGAGAACATACTTTCTATGGCCCAGAATATGATCTTAGTAACTATTCTGTTTGTAATTAAAAGAAATATGTATTCTGTTATTATTGGGTGTTGTGTTTTACAGATGTCAGATGTTAATTGACAATGTTGTTTATATTTTTAAATCTCTGTCTTTGCTAGAGCTTCAATAACATTGTACCACAAACTATCTTTTTTAGTGATTTTTTTTTATTATGATAAAAATACTTGAGATTTACACTCAACTAAATTTTAAGTGCACATTACACAGTATTATGGACTATAGGCATAAAATTGTAATTTTTAGTGTACAAGTCTTTCACATCCTAGGTTAAGTTTCTTACCAAGAATTTGATTCTTTGTGATATTATTGCAAATGGGATTGCCTTTTTAATTTCCTTTTTGTATAGTTTATTGTTGCTGTTGATGCTGCTAAGTCACTTCAGTCGTGTCCGACTCTGTGCGACCCCATAGATGGCAGCCCACCAGGCTCCTCCGTCCCTGGGATTCTCCAGGCAAGAACACTGGAGTGGGTTGCCATTTCCTTCTCCAATGCATGAAGTGAAAAGTGAAAGTCAAGTCGCTCAGTCGTGTCTGACTCTTCGTGATCCCATGGACTGCAGCCTACCAGGCTCCTCTGTCCATGGGATTTTCCAGGCAAGAGTACTGGAGTGGGGTGCCATTGCCTTCTCCATATATATGGCATGTGTATACACTAATAAAGCTCCAATTTATAATTGAATAGAAATGATGAGAGTAGACATCCGTGCCTTGTTCTTGATTTTATGGGAGAAGTTTTCAGTTTTTCACCATTGAGTAGGATCTTAGCTGCAGGCTTTACATATCATCTAATCACCTCCCGAAGGTCCACCTCCTAATACTTGATCTCACCGTGTAAGATTTCAGCATATGAATCCGAGGGGGACACAAACTTTCTTTTGTCGTATCTTCCACTTGGAGAGTGCACTGAAAGGCTGAGGATGAGCATCACTCCTGCCTCCTTCTTGCAGGAAAAATCTCAGTTTTGTGCTCTCCCCAAAACTTGCAGATCCTTGCTGGCCTCAGAAAGATCCCTAGCTGTCCTCGTTGTCTGGACCATACCAGTTCTAAGCACCCTGTGTGAGTTGAAGCAGAATGCAACCCTATTGGAAAGCACAGTGAAGGTCTGCAGAGCTGACTCCATGCTCTATTACTCCCCAGAAAGGAGCAGCAATCTCTCAGAGCTGAGTTGGCCAGCTTCGGGGAAGGAATGATGTGGGTAAAGTAAAATTGCTCTTTGTATTTTCTCAGTTGGCTAATCTCATATTGGTACTCATCTGACATTCTGCAATTTCCTAGGTGGATTCTGAATTTCTCCTAAAGGGATTCACATTGCTTACATTGTTGTTAAATCTGTGCTTCTGTGGGTGAATGAGGGCTTCCTATCCTATTATCTTGTTGAACTCACTCCCTTTCCCACTCCCCACAACTTTAGTACTCTTCCTAAGCTATGTATAAAGGAATAGATTCAATCAGGGCAACTGTCAATCTAGCATATACAAGCTCCAATTAAGCACAAAACCAAGAAGATATTTTAAAATAGCTTGAAGAGTTTCATGTTTATTCTCTGAGCAGGTTTTTCAAATTAGAAATTAACATTTGAGAGAAAACAAACAGAGGGTTGTGGCAAACCAGGGCTAAAAAATCTCACATTAGCACATGGTCATGTGGATTCTTTTTTCAGGAAAAACATTTGAGATTCCACAGATTGTCAGTGGAAAAACAAAAACAGAATTCCCGTTCATTTCCAAGTAAGGCAGAATCTGCATAAAACTTATGTGTTTCTGCCCTGTTCTCTCAAAAGCAAAAACTGTTTCCCTGGTAAGGCACTCCTAGTGCACAGTAGAGAAGACATGGAAAATCACAGAAATATTTGATTTTAGCCTCAACACTACCATTACCAGCCCTGGTATCTGGAGCCTCAGTTTCCTCGTCTGTAAAATGTGATGATGATAATACCTTCTCTACTGCTTTCACAGAATTTTTGTGAAGATTAAGTGAGATAATATATGAAAAACTGTAAGATACAAAATATACAAGGAACGTTTATTATTTTAACTTTATTATTTTGTTCAATTGCTTTGGTCTTGTAAACATCACTTAAAAAAATCATAAGCTCAGACAGAATCTGCCTGCAGTGTGGGAGACCTGGGTTCAATCTCTGGGTTGGGAAGATCTCTTGGAGAAGGAAATGGCAACCCACTCCAGTATTCTTGCCTGGGAAATCCCATGGACAGAGGAGCCTGGCAGGATACAGTCCATGGGGTCTCAAAGATTAGGACACAACTGAGTGACTAACACACACAGTATTAAATATGGACAAAATCTAGAGGTGTGTTGCTCTGAGGGGAAAAATTACTGACTTACCATGTTTGCTTGTATCTCTGGGATAAATACTTCCATTATAGCCAGTCAATTCACAAAATTCCTGAATATTTAACAGCTGGCTCTTGGGAGCTGGTGGTGAATGGCTCCTGCATAGCACTGGAATATTAAAAAATATTGAACCAGAATAGAGAGAGTTTCAAGATAAAAAAGCTCAACTTTTTACTTACTGTTCTTTGCAGTGGTTCTAGCTTTTTGCTCTCTCCCCTAAACTTTTTTAAAGCTCTCCCTTATCTGCTAAATCAACTATTACTGCCTCCGGCTGTTATGAAATTTAAAAACTGGCTGAGTATTTGTTTTGTGACAGATACGCAAATTCTATAATATGAATATCAAATGCTGTGACAGTTACACTAAGAATATGAAAATTCATTTCATAAACCACACTAGAAATTAGATAATAAAATGACTTTGTAAAACCTGGTGAAAATATATACTGGAAAAGAAAGAAAATTCACATATAATATGCTTTCATTCTCCAACAGGTTAGATGTAGTGGCATGCGAATATAATAAGCTTTGTCGTCAGAAGTTCTACATTCAAATCTCGCACAGTCACTGTTCAGTATTTGCTAGCGGACAATTCTCCAAGCTCCCAGGAACAGGTATGTTGTCTATTCACAGAAGACAATAACATCCATCCTCTTGCAACATGAGTTAGTTTTGAAGCTCACATGAAGCTCAGAAGAAAAAAAGCAACTTTTCATCCTGAGATGACCTCAAGAATCAGACACGCCCAGTTTAGTAAGAGTCTCCAAGATGAACCTTTATTATTTACTCAAGAAGAAAACTTTGAACCTTTTCCAAAAGTTAGTAACAAATGTATCTTTGATTTTTATAACCTTGATATCTGTTGATATATAATGATCATTTAAGATATATTAATGATAACAAGTAAAGAATTCTTTTTGAGCAATGAAAATAATATTTTTTAAAGGTATTTTTATTGAAATTAGCTGACCTACAATATTACTTTGATTTTAGGTGTACTACATAGTGATTGGACATGTTTTGCTTTTAGATGCTGCATATAAGGGTGAGTATACAAAATTTATCTTTTTCTGATTTATTTCACTTAACATATTAATAATTGATTATTATTTAACATATTAATAATATTAACTTTAATAATAACATATTAATAACAATCAGATCCAACTATATTGTCACAAAAGGCAAGGTAATTTTTGAATTACCATTGCCATTTTTGAATATGGCAGGGCAAAAGTATAAGGAAATGGCAACCCACTCCAGTGTTCTTGCCTGGAGAATCCCAGGGCCGGGGGAGCCTGGTGGGCTGCCATCTATGGGGTCGCACAGAGTCAGACATGACTGAAGTGACTTAGCAGCAGCAGCATATATATATATATCACATTTTCTCTATTGATGGGCATCTAGCTTGCCCCTTAGCTATTATAAATAATGCTTCAATGAACATACAAGTACATCTATCTTTTCAAATTGGTATTTCATATTCTTTACTTAAATATCCAAGATTGAAATTGCTGGATTGTATTTCAATTTTTAATTTTTTGAAGAACCTACAAATTGTTTTTCATAGTGTATGCTCCAATTTATGTTCTCTATATCCTCATTAATACTCGTTATTTATTGTCTTTTTGATAATAACCATTCTTACAGGTATGCAGTAACATCTCATAGTGATTTTGATTTTCACTTACTTAACTAGTGATTTGGGGCAGTTTATCATATGTCTACTGGCCTTCTGTATGTCTTCATTAGAAAATTAGAAAGATGTCGATTCAGGTCCTCTCCTTATCTTGTAATTGTTCAGTCATTAAATCATGTCTGACTCTGACGAATGAATGAAATTAAATGGAATGGATGAATTTAACTCAGCTGACCAGTAATGCTCAAAATTCTCCAAGCCAGGCCTCAGCAATACGTGAACCGTGAACTCCCTGATGTTCAAGCTGGTTTTAGAAAAGGCAGAGGAACCAGAGATCAAATTGCCAACATCCGCTGGATCATGGAAAAAGCAAGAGAGTTCCAGAAAAACATCTATTTCTACTTTCTNCACAATTGCACTCATCTCACATGCTAGTAAAGTAATGCTCAAAATTCTCCAAGCCAGACTTCAGCAATACGTGAACCGTGAACTCCCTGATGTTCAAGCTGGTTTTAGAAAAGGCAGAGGAACCAGAGATCAAATTGCCAACATCCGCTGGATCATGGAAAAAGCAAGAGAGTTCCAGAAAAACATCTATTTCTACTTTCTTGACTATGCCAAAGCCTTTGGCTGTGTGGATCACAATAAACTGTGGAAAATTCTGAGAGAGATGGGAATACCAGACCACCTGACCTGCCTCTTAAGAAATCTGTCTGCAGGTCAGTAAGCAACAGTTAGAACTGGACATGGAACAACAGACTGGTTCCAAATAGGAAAAGGAGTACATCAAGGCTGTATATTGTCACCCTGCTTATTTAACTTCTGTGCAGAGTACATCATGAGAAACACTGGACTGGAAGAAACACAAGCTGGAATCAAGATTTCTGGGAGAAATATCAATAACCTCAGATATGCAGATGACACCACCCTTATGACAGAAAGCATAGAGGAACTAAACAGCCTCTTGATGATGGTGAAAGAGGAGAGTGAAAGAGCTGGCTTAAAATTCGACATTCAGAAACAAAGATCATGGCATCTTGTCTCAACACTTCATGGCAAATAGATGGGGAAACAATGGAAATAGTAACAGATTTCATTTTCTTGGGCTCCAAAATCACTACAGATGGTGAGTGCAGCCATGAAATTAAAAGATGCTTGCTCCTTGGAAGAAAAGTGATGACCAACCTAGACAGCATATTAAAAGCAGAGCCATCACTTTGCCAACAAATGTCCACCTAGTCAAAGCTATGGCTTTTCCAGTAGTCATGTGTGGATGTGAGAGTTGGACCATAAAAAAGGCTGAGCCCCAAAGAATAGATGCCTTTGAACTGTGCTGTTGAGAAGACTCTTGAGAGTCTCTTGGACTGCAAGGAGATCAAACCACTCAACCCTAAGGGAAATCAATGCTGAATATTCATTGGAAGGACTGATGCTAAAGCTGAAACTCCAACACTTTAGCCACCTGATGTGAAGAGCCGACTCACTGGAGAAGACCCTGATGCTGGGAAAGATTGAAGGCAGGAGGAGAAAAGTACTACAAAGGATGAGATGGTTGGATAGCATCACCAACTCAATGGGCATGAGTTTGAGCAAACTCCAGGAGATGGTGAAGGACAGGGAAGCCTGGTGTGCTGCAGTCCGTGGGGTCACAATGAGTTGAACAAGACTGAGGAACTGAACAACAGCAGAACAACATGTGATCTGAAATATACCTGTGAATCTTTACTGACACTTCCAAACTACTTGTTCTGGGCTTTAGAGTGGATGGCATTATACGCAAATATCATTTTATATTATTAGCAGGTCTTTAGCTCCAAAGCCTTGTTTCTTCCCCTAGTAATTTGCCTTTGTTGATCCCTGCATTTCATTCNAATCAAAAGTAAAAGCACAGTTTTTAGACTTTTGAGTAATTATTAATATAATCCATGATTTTCAACAGCATGCAAATGAGGTCATATAAACTTCATAATTCAAAGAAAATAGATATGTTGTAGGGGATGAGCATTTAGATGTTAATATTACATAGTGCATAAGACTAATGAGAGAAAAAAAAAGACTAATGAGAGGAAAATTTTCAAGGAAAAAAGATCAAGCAATCAACTGAAAGATTTCTATATTTTGTAATACAGAAATATATATATTATATATACTATATACAAAATATAAATGACTCCTTCACTGTAATAAAAATATATATTTGTCAAGGAATTGAAAAAATAGTTGTAATCACAGAGATATGTAGTTGTTCAGTCACTAAGTTGTATCCAAATCTTTGCAACCCTATGGACTACAACATGCCAGGCTTCCCTATCCTTCACTATCTCCCAGAATTTATTCAGACTCATGTCCATTCAGCTGATGATGCCATCCAACCACCTCATTCTGTTTCCTCCTTCTCCTTTTGCCTTCAGTCTTTTTCCACCATAAGAGTCTATTCCAGTGAGTCAGCTCTTCACATTGGGTGGTCAAAGTATTGGAACTTCAAGTTCAACATCAGTCCATGCAATGAATATTCAGGGTTAATATCATTTAGGATTGACTGATTTGATCTCCTTGCAGTTGAAGGGATTCTCAAGAGTTTTCTAGAGCACCACAATTTGAAAGCATCAATTCTTTGGCACTCAGCCTTCTTTATGGTCCACCTCTTACATCCATACATGACAACTGGAAAAAAACACACCTTTAACTATATGCAAAATGATGTCTCTGCTTTTTAGTATTCTCTCTAGGTTTGTCATAGCTTTTCTTCCAAGAAGCAAGCTGCAGTCACTGTCTGCAGTGATTTTGGAGCCCAAGAAAATAACATTTGTCACTGTTTTCACTTTTCCCCATTTATTTGCCCTGACGTGATGGAATCGGATGCCATGATCTTTGATTTTAGAATATTGAGTTTCAAGCCAGCTTTTTCACTCTCCTTTTTCACCCTCATTAAGAGGCTCTTTAATTCCTCTTTGCTTTCTGCCATTAAAGTGGTATCATCTGTATATCTGTGGTTGTTGATATTTCTCCCGGCAATCTTCCAGCCCTGATTCATTCAGCCCAGCATTTCTTATGATGTACTCTGCATATAAGTTAAATAAGCGTAGTGACAATATATAGCCTTGATGTACTCCTTTCCCAATTTTGAACCAGTCCATTGTTCCATATCCATTTCTAATTGCTGCTTCTTTTCTTCTCAAGAAACAGGTAAGGTGGTCTGGTTTTCTCATCTCTTTAAGAATTTTCCAAAGTTTGTTGTGATCCATGCGTCGAAGTCTTTAATGTAGCAAATGAAGCCAAAGTAGTGTTTTTCTGGAATTCCCTTGCTTTCTCTATGATCCAACGGATGTTGGCAATTTGATCTCCAGTTTCTCTGCCTTTTCTAAAAACAGCTTGTACATCTGGAAGTTCTTGGTTCATGTATTGCTGAAGCCCAGCTTGAAGGATTTTGAGCATTGCTTTGCTAGCATGTGAAATGAGAGCAACTGTAGGGGAGTTTGAAAATTCTTCAGCACTGCCTTTCTTTGCGATTGGAATGAAAACTGACCTTTTCCAGTCCTGTGGCCACTGCTGAGTTTTCCAAAATTGCTGATATATTGAATGCAACACTTACGTTAAAACTGCCTCACCATGACATCATCTTTTAGGATTTTAAATAAAGCAGCTGGAATTCTATGACCCCCACTAGCTTTGTTCCTAGTAATGCTTCCTAAGGCCCACTTGACTTCACAGTCCAGGATGTCTGGCTCTAGGTGAGTGAACACATCATCATGGTTATCCAGGTTACTCAAACCTTTCGTATAATTCTTCTGTGTATTCTTGTCTCCTCTTCTTAATCTCTTCTGCTTTTCTGCTAGGTCCTTGCTGTTTCTATCTTTTATCATGCCCATTCTTACATGAAATGCTTCCTTGGTATCTGCAGTTTTCTTGAAAAGGAAGTCTTTCCCATTCTATTGTTTGCATTGTTCACGTAAGAAGGCTTTCTTATCTTTCCTTTCTATTCTTTGGAACTATGCATTTAGTCGGATATATCTCTTCCTTTTTCCTTTGCTTTTTGCCTTTCTTCTTTTCTTAGTCATTTGTAAGGCCTCTTCAGATAACCACTTTATCGTCTTGCATGTCTTTTTCTTTGGGAAAGCCAGTGATACCTGTGCTGAGGAAAACTCAGAAACATCTATGGTAAAGAGCTCTTCTTTTGGTAATGAGGTTGGTACTTCATACTCAAGTGATGTTAGCAAGTGGAGTCACAGTGAGGCAGTTATGAGCTCTGTTAGAAGAAGCTCTAAAAATAGTGCTTTCTAATCACACAATAGGGGATTTCCTGAAATAGTAAGGTCATTGTTGGAAGTATTCGATCAGAGGTGGCATGACCACTTTTGGCATGCAACTGGCCTGATTTATACACTGGATGGAAATCTGGGTTAGGTGACCTTCTATATCAAGCTTATTTCTTGATTAGTGATTTGGTGCCTCAGTGGGGTTATAGCACAATTAACAGTTGAGAATGTAATGGTTAATGTCACAACTGATCCATTAGATTATCAAGTACATCTGTGCCTCTACATGGAGTCAGTTCTTAGTGATGTATGCATTTCTCCTTTCTTCTCTATTTTCAAGCAATCGTGAATATAGATTTTTCCTACTACCATTACCAAATTACTGGGCAAAGCTGAGGCTTGAGATAGAAGTGATGTTAGGAAAACAAAAAAAAAGCAGGAGGGGTGGAGTAGCTGCCTTTGTGTTTCTAGGCCCAGAAAAAAGTGATCCAGACCAGTCAAAGGCAGAGGGAGAGGTGAACTTGGGGACAAAGAACAAATGGAATGTGGTGAGGGCACAAATGCAGTGAAGAAAATGCAAAGTGGGAAGAATGAGACTGTAATGGAAGAGAAGGATGAAAAGATATGGGCCTAAGAAAAGAATGAGATAAAATCAGAGGAAGCTAATGGAAAACACAAAGAGGAAATGCAAAGCAAAGGAGGAACAAACACAATTTATTAAGCCACATTTTGGTTTCCATTAAGGGTCTTCTTCCCTAAGTTGGGAACAGAGCAAGGAGTGGACATTTGTTGATGTGTTGGGGTGTCCCTCCGAAACGTCACAGTGCAGGTTATTCCGGATAGGCTTGGTCTCCAGCAAGCTGCCCCAGTTCAGAGTAGAACCATGTCCCTCTGCTTTCTCAGTGAGAAGGACCGAGAGCTTTCTTCAAGTCAAACAAAACTCTTTTTAGTACAAGAATGATTTTTGATGAGTAAATATTTCTTAACCTCTGGCTATTCTTCCAGGCCAAGTAGCCTTTCAGCTTCCTCATTAATACTGGGTTTGGGTTGCACACATGTTCTATTCAACATAAAGCAAAATAAAAATGAAATGTTTATGATTCTGCTTATAATCATGAACATTCTTTATTTTATTTCTTTTAGTTTATCAATTATAGAGAAACCAAGATAACTATGATTCTCTATCCTTTGGAATTCTCATTAGCCCTTTTTTTGGCCACCCAGATATAGGAGAGGCCCTTTACCGTGGGTATCGGCTTCAGACAGTAGACTGCACTAGGATGGAGAATCAGGAAGAACAGCTGCAACCATCAGCAGGAAATAAAAAATAAATCTGATGGGATATTATCTTAGCCCAAGCAGTAATTTTTTTAAAACACTGAGATTTCTCTGTTGTCTTTCTTGTCTTCATAATTCATCAATGGCATTTTGTTCAGCATTTTGTCTTGAGCCCCTTTGTTCTTTTTTAATCCTCATATTTTATATATGTCAGATACTCTGCCACACAGACCTGTGATAAAAATGCATCAAAGCGCTTGTAATGCTGTATTTATATGCACTGAACTGCTGTCATCTATTACTCTGTAAGTGATATCTCTCCATATCTCACTTTAAAACAGCCCTCAATTAGCTTTTACTTCTGGCTCAATATTTACTACTTTCTGTGTTTTTATTTTGAGAAAACAACCGTATTAGATTTTTAAACAAAATCTATGCAAATATTTAGGAATTTTAAGATGCATTTAGAAAAATTGTTTTAAAGTTATGTTCTTTAAAAACATAACTGACAATTTTCATATGTTCAAATAAAATGAACGAAAGTGCCTCTATGTTTTCTGAGTTTGCTGCTTTAAAAACTGAACAACTTTATCCCGCGAGTAGAAGAACTCATTTGTGCAAGTTACAAAATGTCTTGGCTGCCAGTTTGAGACTAAATGTGAACTTTTGGTGGTTGAAACTCATTTACTTCTGGCAAAATGTGACTTCCTGCTTCTAAGAATAAAAGCTTGAAAAGACTTATTAAAGGGAGTCTCCAAAAAGACTTCTTAAACTTCAAAAGGTCTTACAAAACAACATTCTGATGAGTTAAGTGCACATGAATTAGAAGCATATGTATTAAATTTCCCTCA
Organism: Aepyceros melampus; assembly: GCA_006408695.1. NCBI lineage: Eukaryota > Metazoa > Chordata > Mammalia > Artiodactyla > Bovidae > Aepyceros > Aepyceros melampus. The sequence continues at coordinate 113,624 of SJXQ01003583.1, read as the reverse complement.
AAATACACATGGGTTTAAAAATTAAGGGCAGGGAAAAGACTCTTGACAAAAAAAACTATTTTAGGTTTGGCTAAATCCAAACCATTTGAAAAGTAATTCTAAGGAATGGGATAAAAGATAGATTACAATTCTTAAACATCTTTGGGCCTTGAGTGTGCTTTATTTATTTGTGACTTAAGTTTACTTGAATAGGAAATGCTGCATTAAAAAATTCTACTAAAGAAAGAAAAAAGAAAACTGCCTGGGAGCAATATCCATATTTTGAAAACTCCAAATGCCTGGAAAAAAAGTTTGAAGATCTGGAAAATCTTAAATCAAGACCAGAACTGCCTGGAGGAAAAATAAGGCTTTATTCAAGGGAGTTATAACTTTTGTCCTGATCGTGGCTTATGTTCCATCAGGAGAAGCTGAAAACCTTCCAGGACGTTGTTTCTTCATCTCTCACGTTGGTGACATCACGTGTTCTTTCTCCTCCAAACACACACACACACAAACACACACAAAACACTGAGAACTGACTGGATAATGCTTGCCAGAAATATGAATGTAGAGAAAAAAAAAGTCAGTCGTAATGTCTTCATTAAATCAGGCATAATGCCACAGTATTCATTTAAATGGAATGACAATGAAACATGAATGGTTTCAAAATGATTGACTTGGTTGATGTGAACCTAGAAAAACTGGCCCAGAAAAATGCTTAGCGTGCCCTGCTCTTACAGAAGACAAAGACTCACATTTACAGTTTCTGCGCTGTGCTCAGTCTTGTCTGACTCTTCGCAACCCCATGGACTGTAGCCTGCCAGGCTCCTCTGTCTGTGGAATTCTCTGGGCAAGAACACTGGAGTAGGTTGCCATGCCCTCCTCCAGGAGACCTTCCCCAACCCAGAGATCAAATCTAGTTCTGCATTTAGGCAGATTCTTTACCATCTGAGGCACCCGGGAAGCCCAAGATACTGGAGTGGGTAGCTTATCCCTTCTCCAGAGGATCTTCCCAACCCAGGAATCAAACCAGGATCTTCTGCATTGCAGGTGGATACTCTACCAGCTGAGCAATTAGGGGTAGGTGTAAACTACCCTTACAGTTTCTACCTGTATCTTGTTCTTAAAATGTTCCTTTGCAATACATATCATGGACTTGGTGTCTATGTAAGCCACAGAAATACCAAGTCATTCAAAATACATTACAATATGACTGTTGTGGGAAGGGCATAAAACTAAAGTCAGAAACCTAAAAGTGACATAGATTTATGAAAAACATTTTAAAAGAAAGTATAGTTCAGAGTACTTGGGACCATAAAAATATCATTTTCATCCTTCTAGTTTGTGTTTTGTTTGTTTTGGGTGAAGAGATAAGTAAAATTTAAGCAAAGATAAACCAGAAACAAGGCTTAGATAAAGTACAACATTAAAGGTCAATTCAATTCAATAAGTATTTATTACTACTTGTGTCATTCCCAGCATTATGCCAGCATTATGTGATTTAAAAGACTAAAAATCATCTTGACTCTCTCAAGGTACCAAGAATCTACAATGGATTTAAATATTTCATGTACCATTAGTACTACCTGTATGACCTTCAACAATTTATATAGGTTCTTTAAGCCTTATTTTTCATGTCTGTAAAATGGAGATACTATTATCTTTCCTATAGATATTTTGGATATTAGTACAATTCTAGATCTTAGTATGCAGCCAAAATAATGATTTCTCTGGAAGAACAGAGAAGAGAGAGTGGCTATACTCTGCAGTGGAGGGAGGAGAAGAAATAAAATAATTTTTAACTAAGTTGTTTGAATTAGCTTGTTTTTACTCTGAAACACACCACCTCAAAACATAGTGGCTTAAAATAATGAACATTTATTGTTTCTTAAAAATCTGTGAAAAAAAAAAAATCTGTGGCTTAGCTGTGTGGCTCTTTAGTCTGGGCTGACTTGACTGGGCATGAATGGCATAGCATTTCGTCACTTTACGTTGGGACCTTACTTGAGATGTCTAGGGGGTCTGGGGCAACTGGAATATCTGGAACTTCTCTAAGATGACCACTGTGCACCCAACAGGCTAGCCTGGAATCATTGGCGTGGGGAACAGGGCTTCTAGAAGCCAGAGAGGACAAGTTCTAATGCACAAGCCCTCTGTATCACATTTGTTATTGATTCTCTGGTTAAGGCAAGTCACACAGCCAAGACCAGATTGAAGAAGAGAAATAGAATCCTCTCTTGAGAGAAGAAATGGCAAAGTAATATGACAAAGGGAGATACTTAGAAGGAGTTCTGAATACCCTGGGGCTAATTACTGTAACAATGTATCAAAACCTAAAAAAAGAAAGGTTTTTGTGCTTTTGTGTGCATAAAAATCACTAGAGGTGTTGATGTGCCAGACTGACCTTATTCAGGTATTAGCGAAAATGATAATTAGATCTTGAATGACATTATTTTCATTATGTTTAAGTTCAGCATTGAAGAATGCAAAGATCAACTCTGAATTAAGAACCCCATTCAGGAGGGCAGCTCCCCGACACTTCCTTTACCTGCTTATTCAGGCACATGGAGGTGGTGGCAATAGTTAGCTGTTTGTGTGCCTCAAGGAGCACCAGGTCAAGGAGATCCAAACAATCTCCAGGCATTTGTTACACCCTCCCCCATCACACACACATTCTGAGATAATTAACATAAAGATGCAAAATTTGTCATTGTCAGACCTAACAACCTACATGTAGCAATTACTAGGCATCCCATGTGTGTGGTCAGAGTCCAGATATGTATCTGGGGCGGGATCAGAGGCATAAGCAATTGCTTATCTGCTGCAGCACAGTGCCAGAGTGGAACCAATCATGACATGTACAGAAAATATCTTGCATAGAGGTTTGCTAAAAATAAAAAGTCTTGGGTAAAAACATACATTTTTCTTCCTAACTTCTGAGATTTATGATTATGGAATTCCATAATTATGGAGACATATGGATGGGATAAAACTTGAAGCTGCAAAATTGAGACTTAAATAGGGACAGTTGTAAATACATGGCCCATTATAGAATAACCTTTACATATTAATTAAATAAAAAGATCTTGCCATAATCTTGGGAGAAATAAAAGTTCAGCTACTTGGTCTCTACTGGAAGCTGTGCATTGAAGGCCTCTACTTATTCAAGTATATAAACCTCAGGATCTAATAAATGCTCTCTATCACTAAAAAACCATTCGTGCTTTGCTGTGACTTGGACTGGAATAGATCAATAGTTCTCTAACATGTTCATTATGTTTAATATTTTATGCATGTATAAGATGATTGATCATCTGAATTGTCTGGATGTGATTACTCATCTTAAGTTCTGCTCATGACCTGCTTGTTTGCAAAAGGGCTTTGTTATTAAGAAGCAATAATGAAGTACTCTTAAGTTTATAGGTTTATTTTCAGCCATAAAGATACAGTCCATTCAATTCTCAAGAGTTTTGAAGATGCTGAAGGTAGTAAATATATCTGCTGGTCTATAATAAATGAATTTCTATGCCTGAGATTTTTCAATATAATAGTTTCAGTAACATTCTTATACTCTCTAAGTGTTCACTTGTGGGTCTCTAAAAGATATAAACTAGAGAAATAAATTAAACCTGAATTAAAACCATTTTATTAACAATTGCTTTTATTCCACAAAGAGACAATATATCTCTTTGGCATAAACCTGCAATATTCATGTTTAATATGGAAATTTCCTCCACAACAATCTTCTACTTCTAACTCTTGTGTTTCAACCTTCAGACATTTTTTTTTTCCAGACATTCTTGACTGTACAATTTGCCCATGAGATTTTGGAAGTCATTTAAATACCTTGTCCTAAGAGCTTATTGTCTCATCTAAACTGGATTTATTTCATGATGTCCATAACTCTGATAACTGCTTCATAATTTCCTCAGTCCCCCTGGCTGTTGAATGTGAGGATTTCATTAAAATCTTTCTCATCACTTTGTTCTCCAACATGTTCCAAGACTTGTGATTTCTATTACTAAAGGATTTGAACATTACCATTTTCCTTCAATTTCTGTTGTTGCTAGTCTACTTAAAGTTTTTATTTTGTCTCTTTTAGGTAATTGTAGTTTGATACATTCTATGAGTTGTTTTCTGTTTTTCCATCTAATATATTTATCTATTGATTCATACATTTATTCAGTAAACATTTGCTACATGCTGGATTGTTCGCAACAAAGCAGATAAAGCTGTGAGCAACTAAAACATAAATCTCTGCCTTCTTAGAGCTCACATTTTACTAGAGGAGACAGAAAATAAGATAAACACAAAAATATATGGACTGCTATGGTATTAAAAATAAGTGTTATGGGAAACAATAGAACAGTAAAAGGGACATGAAATATTAGAGGTGGACAAAATTCTAGGTAGGAGGAATGGAGAAAGTCTCACCAGGAGATGAATTTTTGAGGAAAAACTGAAGGAAAGAAGGAGATAACTGTAATGTAGTTAGGATAATTACAGCCACTATAACATATAAGTCCCCCAAACTAATGGACTTAATTTTTTTAAATGTGCATCTCTCATTCACATAATAGTTCAGTGCAGGAAGGCTCACAAGCAGGAAAACTCTAGGACATAGATTTCCTAGAGTCAGGTAAAATCTCACAAGTTATGGGCACAGTCTTCCAAGTGACAGCTTTCACTTTAGGTGCCAGCTTCCAGTTCAAGGGTCCTCAGGCCACACTTCTGACCAACTGGCTACAAATTCAGGGGTTCCCACTACCCCTGTCAGGTTCCCTGGACCAACTCAAAGTGCAAAGGAAAGTGTTATACTTACATGCTCAGTTTTAGTCCAAAAGGATACAAGTTTATGCCAGCTAACGAGAGAGCAGTATATGGTGAGGTTTTGGAGGATCTTAGAGTGATGAACAACAGACTGGTTCCAAATAGGAAAAGGAGTACGTCAAGGCTGTATATTGTCACCCTGCTTATTTAACTTATATACAGAGTACATCATGAGAAACGCTGGACTGGAAGAAGCACAAGCTGGAATCAAGATTGCCAAGAGAAATATAATAACATGAGATATGCAGATGACAACACCCTTATGGCAGAAAGTGAAGAGGAACTAAAAAGCCTCTTGAGGAAAGTGAAAGAGGAGAGTGAAAAAGTTGGCTTAAAGCTCAACATTCAGAAAACGAAGATCATGGCATCCGGTCCCATCACTTCATGGGGAAACAGGGGAAACAGTGGAAATGGTGTCAGACTTTATTTTTTTGGACTTTATTTTGTTGTCAAGGCTACAGTTTATCCAGTGGTCATGTATGGATGTGAGAGTTGGACTGTGAAGAAAGCTGAGCACCGAAGAATTATGTTTTTGAACTGTGGTGTTGGAGAAGACTCTTGAGAGTCCTTTGGATTGCAAGGAGATCCAACCAGTCCATTCTGAAGGATATCAGCCCTGAGTGTTCTTTGGAAGGAATGATGCTAAACTCCAGTATTTTGACCACCTCATGTGAAGAGTTGACTCATTGGAAAAAACTCTGATGCTGGGAGGTATTGAGGGCAGGAGAAAAAGGGGATGACAGAGGATGAGATGGCTGGATGGCATCACCGACTCGATGGATGTGAGTTTGAGTGAACTGTGGGAGTTGGTGATGGACAGGAAGGCCTGGCGTGCTGCGATTCATGGGGTCGCAAAGAGTCGGACATGACTGAGCAACTGAACTGAACTGAACTGAGAGCAATGATGAGTGAAAATATACAGAGCATTGCCAGGCAGGGGTGCTCCCCACTCCAATCTTTGGAGTCCATAGTTTTTAGCAGGGAAACATTATGTAGGCATGATTGGTTGAAACATTAGCCATGTTACTCAACCTCCAAATTCTCTTTCCTCCTGAGAATTTAGACCAATATTGCATAGCTCAAAGATCCAACCAATCACATGTTTAGTTTTCTGGCATGTCCAGCCCCTATCTTCAGTCATCTCCTTAGCACAAACAAGGGTTCCATCATAAATAATAGAGACACTCCTCTTGCTCTGAAAACTCCAAGGTAAAGCTTTAAGTGTTTTATGTTTTTTAATATTTATTCCTCCACTTCTATCTACTATGTCTACTTTTAATTTAAACATTGAAATGTGTCAATATAAATCCTTCTTATGTGCAACGAGTAGGTGAAATCCATGGTATATTGAACAGAATGCTCAGAAAGGTCTGACTTTAAGTGGTGGGGGAGCAATTAGCCCTAAGTAAAACATGACTCTGGTCCCACCTAATAAATCTTGAAGAAAAAAACCTGAAAAGATCAATCTGATTCCAAGTAACTTAACTACATCCTACAAACAGTGAAAAGCATTTATTCCCCAGCCCTGTGTGAGCTCTAGATGCTATTTCTTCTAATTCTTCCAGGCAGCCCTGTCCCTTGCCTCGGATATTTCCCCAGCATACATGTGCTGATCGATATTCTGCTGAATATCCAAGGGGGACTTTACAGATCCCCATCATTCTTTTTGTGTGCAGACCTCTGCCCTCCAGGACACTGCTTCTCTTTGGTTTCTCTGAATTCTCAACTTTTGTCTCTGCAACTGAAGATGTGTGTCTGGTTCCATATATGTCCTCATTCTCTGTGCCACGTGCTGGGAGTTCTCTCAGAGCATAGTGTGCTTGGCTAGTGATAGGATTCAACTCTTGTTTCCTGTCCTTCCTGGATTATTCTCCTTTGTTACCTGACATTCAATAGGTTGAAAATGGTTATTTCATTTTTTTATCTCTTTTCTCTTGTTGCTTCAGATGGCATGGTGAATCAATTCCCCATTATTTTATCTTGATTGGAAGTGGAAATTGGCAGTGTGTTTTTTACTTTAATTTTTTTTTATTTTGCATTTATGTTCATATTTTAAAAACATTATACTAAGGCAGTAATTATAATAAATATTTTCTAGAGGAAAAGTATGCTTATGTTAAGGAGAAGAGAGTTCTAACGTTTTCTAGAGTGGCTGAGAGTTGTCTATTCTCCAAAGGAGTTATTGGGAGAAAACTCTCTTGTTGCTTCAGATGGCATGGTGAATCAATTCCCCATTATTTTATCTTGATTGGAAGTGGAAATTGGCAGTGTGTTTTTTACTTTAATTTTTTTTTATTTTGCATTTATGTTCATATTTTAAAAACATTATACTAAGGCAGTAATTATAATAAATATTTTCTAGAGGAAAAGAATGCTTATGTTAAGGAGAAGAGAGTTCTAACGTTTTCTAGAGTGGCTGAGAGTTGTCTATTCTCCAAAAGAGTTATTGGGAGAAAACTAAACATTTCATTGTGTTCTCTGTGTGTGTGTGTGTGTGTGTGTGTACACACACTGTTCTCTTTTTGTACTTTTTTGGTAGATTTGACAATTGATTAATTTAAAACTTTATATACTATCGCTTTAGTATTTTTTCTTTCAATAATACTTTAAGGTGTCCTTGAATAACAGGTTTTTACTGGGCAAGAATCAGACAAGCAACCAAAGAAAAGCAACTTATCTTTGCCTTGAAGCAGCTATCCTTCTGATCAATTTATCAAGAATTTGTGGAAGCAGTTTGGAAGAGATTGATCTGCAAGTGTGTTTATGTAAGTATATTGTCACTTTGACAAAGGCCATGGGAAGCTGACCGCCCAGAACCTCTGTGTTTAGAGACACTCAGAGTATTGAGGATAAGACAACATAGGAATTTGGGGTCTCACCAAACTTCAAGATACTTCATTTAATAGAGTCATCATTTCAGCAACTTTGTTTAAAAGAAAATTTAGATTTTGCTCTGTTTACCATCTGGAGTAAAGCTCTACAGTCCTCCTGACAAAATAGGTCTTTGTCAAGGAGGGAGATGGAACAAGATTTTGTAGACATTCAGGGAAAAGCTAGGAATATACAAAAGATATAAAGAGTGGTAAGACAAGGTAGGCCAGGACAAACTTTACTAGAAAAAATAAAAAACAACAACCTATAGCCACAGAGGCCGGAAAAGCCAAAACAAACAAACAAAATCTCTAAATTGGCATGCAGCCCAGCCCAGGGAAACAGTTTAAAAACTGAAGTGGAACTTGATCTTGACTCCCAATCTTCAGAGTCCCTCAAGACTATTCGAAAAGAAATAGAGGGTGAATGTAGATGACTGGAGGGCATGCTCTTTCCAGTGAGGAGGAAATCCACAATTTAAAATATATTAAACCATGATCCTCACCCAGCACCTCATCCAGGGGCTCATTTCTCACATTTTTGTTTTATACTATTTACTACCACACTGCAGAAGTGTTGAGATCTTTTCCTTCTCAATCTTTGCCTCATTTCCATTCAACTCTCTACAGTTTGCCTTCTCCCAGTGCATACAATTATCACCTCTCCATTCTAATTAGCTTCCAAGCTGCCTATATGTCGTCCCTACTCTTTGGATATTGGCTGCATATATTTTGATCTCTTAATTGGCTTTTGATTCATCCTATTTTACAAACTGTTGCCAAGTGCTTTTTCTTTTTTTGTTTCTATATACTTTTAGGGACGCTTACAGTGTACTTTTTTCTTTAGCATGTCTTTTTTCAATCTAGTCTCCTACTCAGTATAACTTGAATCTGCTCTTGCTGGCAAGATATTAAATCTCTGAAAAAAAAAAAAAAGAAACCTTTATTGAGGTTTTGTTTTTTGTGTTTTTTTGTCATGGTTCACAAAGCACTGGCAGATCAATTTTTTATTTTTCACTTGATATTCCTGGACTCTGTCAGTGATGACAATCACTTCCTATTGAAGCTAGGAGACTAGGAAACTTCTCCCCTGCAAATCACATTTGTGATAGTTGGTAATGTCTTGAAAACTGTAGGAGGTAGGCATCTGAAAAGTGTGATTTCTTGACAGATTGTTTATGTACTAATGTGTAAAATTTCCAAAAAATCTGCTCTGCCATTTCTGTTGCCCATGAGGTTGAGAAATCCAACAGCTCTGCATGTGGGTAGATGTCTAATTATGTTGCATTGATTGTCTGCTCCCATTGACCGTCACTTGGTAAAATAATCCATCAGAGTTTCTAAAACTGTAAAAATAGCTATTTTTCTTATGATTTTATAATATTTCAAAGTTGAATTACTCCTTTCCGCTTATTACATGTATCAAGGATTTATATTGATGCATTTCAATATTTAAATAAAAAGTAAATATAGCAGTTAAAAGTGAGAAATAATATGGAATGTAAAACACTTAAAGTATTACCATTACTATAATAGCTGTTGCAATCTTCAGTTTGTTATAGTTTTATTTTTAACTACCCAAAATTTGAGTTAAATGATTAAAATGAAATGAGTGATTTTGTTTTAAGGTGTCATGAGAAGAAATAACAGTTAAGTCACTTGCATGAAGAACATTATAAACTAAAGAAATCTGTGAATCATTTAAAAATTGGAAAGTGTGGATAAACAGTAATCAGGTATTTTTCGTTGTTGTTATTGTTGTTTGTTTAAGTCACTGACTGGCTCAGTCAAACTGTTTAAATATTCTATGCCTCAACTGCCTCATCTGCAAAATAGAGATAATGAAATCTTTAACTCAAAAAATTGTGGTGAGGATTAGATAAGATGACACATATTACAGTGCCGGCCACATAGAAAATACCCAGTAAATGCTAGCTTTAACTATTATTTGACTAAGTAGATTGAATCAAATTATACTTAAGCCTTAAGCAAATACACTGTTTCTAGTACATTGTTGGAAGCATTATATTAAACTTTACAGTTTCTGGAGTAACCTTGAGTTCTTAAATATGTGTGTGTTTCTGTGTGGTCATATTGGATGAGAAAAGTGGTTTATACCCTGAGTACTTCACCAAGTCTATCTCATCAGACAGGTGTAATCATATTAACATCATCACCAGAGGAATTGAACACAGGAAGGAAGTCCAGACAAAGCCTTAGGAGGGGTCATGTTTTGGTTCAAGGAGACTTGGTGCTCCCTAGATGTATCTGGTTAAGAATGGAAGAAAAAGAAGCAGACAGGTGACTGCAAAGGGCTATATGAAAACAGGATGAATTTAGGGACCTGAATGACAAAGCCAATCCACCATAATGCCACATATGACAAATAATCCATATTAGTAAGAATTTTTCTCATGAATAGTTTTATAGTTTAGGAAGAAATCACCAACAAAGCTTCTCTATTTTAGGAGCATCAAGAACTTAATTTTTTGAATGCTGAAGACTTGCCAGACATAGTAAATATTACATCTATTATTTTATTTAATTCTTCTAATCTCTTCCATGGAAGAGATATTCTCATTTCTGTTTGACAGACAAGGAAACTGAGGCTATGAGGGTCTAAGGAGCTTTCCAAAGTTACAAAACCGCTAAGGGGCATAACTATAGTGTTTGAAGGCAGACATGCCCGATCTTCACGGGCACGTGATCTGTTGCCTGTGTGCTTTCACAATATTTTAATCTTTTAGCTACTAGTAGTTGACTTTGTGCCTGAGTTGGAAAGTCTCTCATGGTGTGTCAGTTGAGTGGTATGGGATCTCCTGGAGAAGGGAATTGCAACCCAACTCCATTATTTTTGCTGGGAAACCTGTGGACAGAGGAGCCTGGCAGGCTACAGTTCATGAGGTCCCAGAGAGTCAGATATGACGGGGTGGCTGAGCACAGGCATGCACACACATCTACTTCATGGAACTATGCACTATTCCAGATACTCTAGGGCTCTGTTTGCATTTGTGATTCCAGTGGTTTTTGAATAGACATATTTAGAAGAATTTGGGGTGAAGCCATGAGTTTAGGTACCCAAGTTTTCACGTCTTCCCACGGGTCTCTTAGAAGTTTTCTACAGACATTAGAATGCTAACCTTAAACCAACAGAGAGTAGCACTCCCTTCTTCACCTCAGAAAAATAGCAGGATGAAGCAAAGGGAGGAAAGACTGATACATGGAATTTCTGTGTCATGCTTTACAGTCTTGCTCCTCTCAGATAATAAAAACTTAAACACAAATGAACTCAATGGGTCACTGACACCACAAGTCTCCCAGCGTGAGCAGTCTCCCTGGAGGAAGTCGTCTTCATCTGTTTTGTTCCTGTGGAATGTTCATGAACATTGCAGGGATGAGGCTCCTAAAAGAGCCACTAATTGGGAACTGCCAAGACCAGAAGACTGACTCTGGAAACGTTAGGTTATAGGAGATAGAGCACAGAGGCTCCTGTAACAGTGAGAGTCCTAGACAGCTGCTGCACCCAAGGAAAGATCAACTGCAGCCAAGGAAAGTGGCCGAGAGGAAGCACCCAAGAGGAGCAATTTCCGGGTGTCTACCAAGAGCTTGCTTCACTTTTAGAATTAGCCAATGAGAAGACAAGACAGAGCATTTGGCTGAGATGGCCATGTCGAGCCTGAAAATAATTACCTTTGTAATACAGTATAAATTACCATATAAGACTATGTACTTTCAAGAGAGATAAGAAAACGTTACTTTTTTATTCGTGGCTTCAAGCTGCTGCAGGACAAGGCAACTCACAGTCAAGTCTTCCTATATAAGTCTCACTGAAGAGAAAGAAGAAATGTTCATCAAGAAAACTGGCATTATTATATCTGTTTTATAAATGAAAAACAGAGACTCATAAAAGTTAAATATATTTTGTAATACACAGCAACTAAATAGCGTAGATCAAGTTGTTATCTTCCCAAAGTTACAAAGCTCAAAGCTGATAATACTGACACCAAAGCTGTCATAAATGTGTTACCTTTATACACGTCTACTTCCCCGTAGGCTACATTTATACCCTTGAGTATGATCGGCTTTATTTTGCAGCCCTATCCCACTTCCTGATGTCTTCAGTTCTTTCTAAATTAGAAGAATAGCTGCCCTGGACCATGAACCTAAATAGGCCAAAACAGTTATGTTGGTAACATTTTTAGCATTCTTTTTTTTTTTTTTTTTTTAACACTGCGGCAATTCAAGTACACATGACTGTGCTCAACCCAGAACTTGGAAATGACCACTGATGCTACCATTGTACCAGGGAACTGCTTTTACTTCTTAACTTCCAAATTAATAGCTCCCTGCTTTTCAGGTCTCTTCCTTCAGACCTACTCAGAGCAGTTCCAGATAAGAAAGGCTCAAGTCTGGCACAGCTGAGTGATCTTGGAACTGTACTCCTTCTCTCATCCCAGCAGTCTTATTATTGCACTTTGCGTTTTTGTTTAAATTGATTACTTCCCAGGTTTGTCTTCAGACCTGCTGAGTGAACATGTTTCAGATTGCCTCCCCCAAGACTGATTAGCTGCATGTTTCTAAATGGAATCTAATTTTCCTCTTTTCTTCTCATATCTGTAATCTCATTAGATCCATTTGTATTAATTCTTAGTCTCCTGGTGTGTACAACAGCTTCCAAATTTGTAACATCTGCAAATTTTATTAACATGCTGTGTGTTCTGCTTTCACATCATTAATGCTAACCATCAATAATCCAGATGTTAGAGAAGACAGGAGCTTCATGCCGACCCCTGTGGCCCTCACAAGAGACAGCTCTCTGCTCTGAAGGTTGCATTTGTCACACCTTTTATTTATAACTTTTCTGCCAAGTTGATGTTAATGTGATCACATTTCTCGAAGTCTCATGGTCACTAAAACAAAATCTTAAAATTGTAGCTCTTATTTTAAGGACAAGAATGTCACACTCTAAACCTTTTGTGTAGAAATTACAATTAAAAATGCTATAGCTGTGAAATTCTTCAAAAAATCCATGCTGAATATTTATGTAGCATTTTCTTATTCCTAACTTTCTAATTACCAGTGAAAGTAATTTTATAAGTATCCACTGATTTGGATCAAGTAAAACATTTTTTTTCTTTTTTTGGTTTAGGAAAAGAAAATTAATTTTTACTGAGCACTTAAAACTCAACATTCAGAAAACGAAGATCATGGCATCTGGTCCCATAACTTCATGGGAAATAGATGGGGAAACAGGGGAAACAGTGGAAACAGTGTCAGATTTTATTTTGGGGGGCTCCAAAATCACTGCAGGTGGTGACTGCAGCCATGAAATTAAAAGACGCCTACTCCTTGGAAGAAAAGTTATGACCAACCTAGACAGCATATTCAAAAGCAGAGACATTATTTTGCCAACAAAGGTCCATCTAGTCAAGGCTACAGTTTTTCCAGTGGTCATGTATGGATGTGAGAGTTGGCCTGTGAAGAAAGCTGAGTGCCGAAGAATTGATGCTTTTGAACTGTGGTGTTGGAGAAGACTCTTGAGAGTCCCTTGGACTGCAAGGAGATCCAACCAGTCCATTCTAAAGGAGATCAGTCCTGGGTGTTCTAGGAAGGAATGATGCTGAAGCTGAAACTCCAGTACTTTGGCCACCTCATGCGAAGAGTTGACTCATTGGAAAAGACTCTGATGCTGGGAGGGATTGGGGGCAGGAGAAGAAGAGGACGACAGAGGATGAGATGGCTGGCTGGCATCACCAACTCGATGGATATGAGTTTGAGTGAACTCCAGGAGATGGTGATGGTCAAGGAGGCCTGGCATGCTGCAATTCACAGGGTTGCAAAGAGTTGGACACGACTGAGTGACTGAACTGAACTGAACTGTGAAAATATGTGGTTCCTAAATTTAGATGAACGAGAGCTGAGCTTTGATGAAATGCTAGTTGAATTCACTGAAAGCTACACCTTATTGTTTTTCTACTCATACTCATTTAAATTTCTCTTTGCAAAAGATATTTAATGAATTGAAAATATTTTATTAGAATAATTATCCAATTGTTGGTATGATATTTATGATAACATTATTCATAAGGTAATTTTTCTCACTGTAATGAATCTATTTTTAGAGATCATTTTAGTGACTCCCATTTGAGCAATCTATTTTTCTTTTTAAAACTTCTGTGCTGCCCTATGTTTTTCTCTTTTTTCTATTTTATTGTCTTTCTGTTTTATCTCATTTCTAGAATTGGTCATTCTGGAGACTTCATTTCACTTCAGTTCAGTAGCTCAGTTGTGTCCAACTTTTTGTGACCCCATGAACTGCAGCACGCCAGGCCTCCCTGTCCATCACCAACTCCCAGAGTTCACTCAGACTCATGTCCATCAAGTCAGTGATGCCATTCAGCCATCTCATCCTCTGTTGTCCCCTTTTCCTCCTACCCTCAATCCCTCCCAGCATCAGGGTCTTTTCCAATGAGTCAACTCTTTGCCTGAGGTGGCCAAAGTACTAGAGTTTCAGCTTTAGCATCAGTCTTTCCAAAGAACACCCAGGACTGATCTCCTTCAGAATGGACTGGTTGGATCTCCTTGCAGTCCAAGGGACTCTCAAGACTCTTCTCCAACACCACAGTTCAAAAACATCAATTCTTCAGCACTCAGCCTTCTTCACAGTCCAACTCTCATATCCATACATGACCACTGGAAAAACCATAGCCTTGACTAGACAGACCTTAATTCTGTTTAATTCTAGCATCTTAGAAGTCCACTGATTACATTCATAAAGTGTGCAGTGTTCTGAAGGAGTTTTATTCATAATTCATCAAAATTATTTATAGCACATTTAAACAATGTTTGACAAATTTTAAAAAGCAAGCAATAGTCAGGTCAAATTATTAGTGCATCACTAATGATTATATTTTATATGCAAATGTTTCCTTTCTTCTGTATAACTGTACATATTTAACTCATTTGCACAAGGGGCCTTGATGTAGACTACATGTAAGATTGACTAATTCCATTCAAAACGGGAGGAAAATTGGAATAAAAAAAGAATTCTACTTATTTATTCAAAGTCTTGCCTATGAAGTATTGAAGAGAAAGCATCCACAGGTATGCTTGCTCATAGGGAAAGGCTGTAACTAAGAGGCACTATGATAAAGCCTATTTTAACCGACTTTTCTCTGTCTGAGGACTAACAGTAAAAGATATTGAGGTAAAAATAAAGTCTATATGATTTGGAAATGAAGGCAACATACACATTACTAAAACTTCAAATAAGAGTTGACTTTTCTACTCTTGCAAATAGGCAATTCCAGACATGGGCTCAAGTAATTAAATAAGAACCCAACTTCCTTCCAACTTCTGGCTCTGTAATCTTTCCTGGGAGGGTTGGTGCTCAGTCACAAGACAGCTGCTGCTGTTTCAGGTATCTCCCCTGTATTCTAGACAGAAAGAGGAAAGGACAAAAGGAGGAGAAGAGGAGAGCTGATGCTCTCCTCACTCACCAGGAAAGCAACAAGTTTTCCCCACGCTCTACCCATATATTCCTGTTTACACTGCAAGAGAATCTGAGAGATGAATATTTTTAACATCCTTCTGAACTGACACTCTGAGAAGCAAAGAACCCATGCAAACCTCTTTCTGCATAGAATTTGAACCAGCCTTCTTGATTTTCTAACTGAAAACCTAGAAGATCTTTGTAGCTACTTGCATCAAAGTATATGAGGCTCAATTTGTCTAGGAAAGGAACACAAAAATCAAGAATTATGCCTCTCTGTTTGTTCAGAAAAGCTTCTAAAAATGGACGGAGCTAGTTCCCAAACCCTCACAGGTTCAAGAGGCAGTACTATTCAGGGTGTAGGAGACTGAAGGACTTGGGATAGAAGCCTGACAACTCTGCCCTTTACTAGTGTCTGAGGTTTTGGCAAGTTAATTAACCTCTGTAACCCTCTATTTCATGACCTCTACAGTGTAATAGGGATAATCTTACTTTAAGGGTTAGTTGGGAAGTAAAGAGAAACTGTATGCAAAGAGTTTTGGATGAAGGAACTGCTCTATAAATGACAGTAACTGAAAGCAGTGTTAGAATGTGTCTACTGTTCCAGAGGTTGGGGAAGGAGGTTGTCCATGACCACGCCTCACATCTGTCTCTCTAAAGGAGCAGAGAAGTCCTGAGTGAGAGCTTCGTTACTAACAATGCTTAGCTTAAATCGAAGGCTGGCTGTGGTCCAGAAGTGTTGCGTTCATTATATCCAATTCACAATAAATTTAATTAAAGAAGAAACATAGGAAATAGACCTCTAAGTCTATTTTATTGCTATTTAGACTTTGTAAAACTAAGAGCATGAAAAAGCAGCAGTTTAAAATACTCTTGAAAAGTTAGGCTCTCTCAAGATAAAAATCTCTGTGGAAGGTGAATGCAGCCTTGAAATTAAGACACTTGCTCCTTGGAAGAAAAGCTATGACCAACCTAGACAGCATATTAAAAAGCAGAGACATCACTTTGCTGACAAAGGTCTGTAAAGTCAAAGCTATGGGTTTTCCAGTAGTCATGTATGGATCTGAGAGTTGGATCATTAAGAAGGCTGAGCACTGAAGAACTGATGCTTTCAAACGATGGTGCTGGAGAAGATTCTTGAGAGCTCCTTAGACAGAAAAGATATCAAACTAGTCAATCCTAAAAGAAATCAACCCTGAATATTCATTGGAAAGACTGAGGCTGAAGCTCGAATACTTTGGCCACCTGATGGAAGAAGTTGACACCCTGGGAAAAAACCTTGATGCTGGGGAAGATTAAGGGCAAGTGGAGAAGGGAATGACAGAAGATGAGATGGTTGGACGGCATCACTGACTCAGTGGACATGAGTTTGAGCAAACTCATGAAGTTAGTGAAGGTTTGTTGCCATTCATGGGATCCAGAGTCAGACACGACTTAGCAACTGAACAACAGGGTAATTATAATTTAGTAGCCTTGCCTAATCAAAGATATTTGAACTGGATGAGTTGAATGTCTAGGTCTCTTGAGTGCCACTACTGGAAGATGAAGGGATTATTAAAAGGAGGCCAGTCTGTGGATGAACGTCCTTCAATACTCAAATTTTTCTTTGTGTATCTTGCATATTCTAGTTTATTGAATTAATAGCATAGTATTAGCTGAAAATCCAGAAAAGGAGAAAAAATAATATATTGTCAATTGGTTAAAAATCCTCTCTTTAATGAAATAAAGTGGACATCGGCTCACAGAGAAACTGCTCTCATAAAGGTAATGAGAGCTCTTTGGCTTTTGTGAGATACAGCTTCTTTGGTGTTTATACTGCTCACTTGTCAGTCATCTTCATGAGTCTATAAGACACTTAAGTGCAGGGAATGGAACAACATTATATTTGGATCTCTAGGTTTAACACAAACTCTCCTTTGTTGTAGGCATTTAACCAATATTTAATTGAATTAATTCATAAGAAAAATGTAATGAGAAATAACAGTGACTAGTATTTAAGTGAAACAAAGTGGGCATCTTCAAATAAAGGTTTCTCATTGAATTTCTGATGTAATAATAGCTGAGTTTTATCTAATTAAGAAACTCACTAAAGTGAGTAAGATGAGTGTGTACTGTAGAGCTGCTCACACTTAAGGGCTTCCGTTTCTCTGCTTCATTATTTCTGCCACCTAATCAAAGTCCATGCAAATTCTTCTTCATGAAGTCTTCTCCTTTAACTCCAACAAATGCTGATTTTTCTGTCTTGCTTTGTGTGTGTGTGCTTATCAACTCATAGATGACAGTCAGCCCAGAGCTCTTTCAAACTGGATTTTCTTGTTTCCTAATTGTTTCATAAGTCTTGCATTTTTTCACTGATTCATTCCTACACTCACTCAGTAATGATTTTATGAGTAGCTAGGTAGTTGCTCTAGGTGCCTGGAATATATTGATGAAGAAATCAACCAAGAAGATTTCAAATGCAGTGTCAAGAACATTCATTTGCCTCTTTATACACAATGCATGAACCCCCAAGTATGCAGCAATCAGTTTTTTGGGCTGACTCTCATTATTAATTGGAGAGCATATTCCAAACAGCAGGCACAAGGACTCCCAACATGCCTATTCCTTCTTAAACCAGTGCCCATTTTGAGGCCTGTGTGTGCATTCTCAGATGCTCTGTCATGATCCACTCTTTGTAACCCCATGGACTGTAGTCTACCAGGCTCTTCTGTCCATGGGATTCTTCAGGCAAGAATACTGGAGTGGGTTGCCATTTCCTCCTCCTGGGGATCCTCCTGACCCAAGGATTTAACCCACATCTCCTGCTTTGCAGGTGGATTCTTTTACCATTGAGTCACTTGGGAAGCCCTTTGAGACCTGTATTTGGCAGTTTATTTGAGGCCTATACTTGGCACCATATTCTCACAGTTGAAGCCTTGGGACTCATGCTTTATCTGAGAATCACTCACATGCATGCCTCAAATAATGATGAATGGTTCCAGGTCTTTCAAGGGTGTGGGAATTATCCTCATTGGGTTTTTGAGGAAGAAGTCCAAACCTAACGATAGGTATATATTTGATGATAGTAATAGAAAACCTAGAAGTCTGAACTTTTTCTTTCCTCTTATGACCAATATGCATAGGTGGTATTTAAACTTAAATTTTGATGCAACTCCAGCAAACCAGGAAGTCTGGAATCAACTTAGGTAAAAACACATGCATCATTATAGAGTTGTAGTAGGTATACCAGATGTATCCCTTCAAAATTGGAGTTTTCATTTTTCTTGTGCCCAGTAATAAAATATGCAGACTACTACTGGGGAGTCATCCTCTCAAATATGACTCTGACTATGGCAGAAAGTGAAGAGGAGCTAAAAAGCCTCTTGATGAAAGTGAAAGAGGAGAATGAAAAAGTTGGCTTAAAGTTCAACATTCAGAAAACAAAGATTATGGCATCTGGTCCCATCACTTCATGGGAAATAGATGGGGAAACAGTAGAAACAGTGTCAGACTTTTTTAGGGGGGAGATCCAAAATCACTGCAGATGGTGACTGCAGCCATGAAATTAAAAGAGCTTACTCCTTGGAAGAAAAGTTATGACCAACCTAGATAGTATATTCAAAAGCAGAGACATTACTTTGCCGACTAAGGTTCGTCTAGTCAAGGCTATGGTTTTTCCTGTGGTCATGTATGGATGTGAGAGTTGGACTGTGAAGAAGGCTGAGCGCCAAAGAATTGATGCTTTTCAACTGTGGTGTTGGAGAAGACTCTTGAGAGTCCCTTGGGCTGCAAGGAGATCCAACCAGTCCATTCTGAGGGAGATCAACCCTGAGATTTCTTTGGAAGGAATGATGCTAAAGCTGAAGCTTCAGTACTTTGGCCACCTCATGTGAAGAGCTGACTCATTGGAAAAGACTCTGATGCTGGGAGGGATTGGGGGCAGGAGGAGAAGGGGACGACAGAGGATGAGATGGCTGGACGGCATCACGGACTCAATGGACGTGAGTCTGAGTGAACTCTGGGAGTGGGTGATGGACAGGGAGGCCTGGCGTGCTGCGATTCATGGAGTCGCAAAGAGTCGGACATGACTGAGTGACTGAACTGAACTGAACTGAATGTTCATTTGTGTTAATCTGGTCTCATGAGGAAGTAAAAATTAAAAAAAAAAAAAAAGAGCAACCCTTCTAATAGGTTTATCACTGCAACTAAAAGTTAATCAATCCCTTATTTGGCCTTCATATAGTAGAACTAGAATTAAATCTTTCTGATTACTATTTCTACTATGTGACTAATATTAATAATAGAGAAGTTTATCATTCTCAGATGTACTATTCATTTCTCATGATGCTATATCTTGCTATTTGAAAATCATTAATGACCAAAAGTGTCTTAATTTTGATAGATATGTTAGTCGCTCAGTCGTGTACCCAACTCTTTGCTACCCATGGACTGTAGCCTGCCAGGCTTCTTCATCCATCAGATTCTCCAGGCAAGAATACTGGAGCGAGTTGCCATTTCCTTCTCCAGGGGATCTTCCCAATCTGGGGATCAAACCCAGGTCTCCCACATTGCACTTTGATATATCTTCCTTTATAGATAGGGAGACAGTCTTAGGTTACCTATTTAGGTGCATGAGACAACAATTAAGGCATAAATTCTAGCTTAACTGTGATTATTACTCAAATGTGTAGCATTTTTCTCTGGTTTTGTTGAGAACATCTTTTGATTACAAGCAAAATGTGATTGCAAGAGTGCTACTCATAAAGTTAATTTGTGCAGTCTAGCATTCTCAAGAAAAAAAAAGACTGAGAGTTTTAGGCATAATGGATATTCCATATGTATAATACATCATAATAAGATTTTCATACTGATAAGAAATGTTATTGCTCTGTTGTTAGTAAAACCATCTGGTTAAATGTGTGTGGATTTTCCTTTTGAAAAAAAGCATGCATGTAACAGAGTGATGATACTGTCAGAAAAAATTATTTGAAACTTAGAAATAGACAAATGAGACAGATTACTGTGTGTCCTTTCATTGTTGTTCTTGGATCCACTTGCGATTGGCCAGGCAATGTCTGACATTTTAAAGGGAAAATTGATGCTTTCAAATTGTAGTGCTGGAGAAGACTCTTGAGAGTCCCTTGGACTTCAAGAAGATAAAATCAGTCAATCCTAAAAGGAAATCAACACTGAATATTCATTGGAAGGACTGATACTGAAGTTACGCTCCAATACTTTGGCCACCTGATTCGAAGAGCTGACTGATTGGAAAAGACCCTGATGCTGGGAAAGACTGAAGGCAGGAGGAGAAGAGAAAAGCATAGGATGAGATGGTTAGATAGCATCACCAACTCAGTGGACATGAATTTGAGCAAACTCTGTGAGACAGGGAAGGACAGGAAAGCCTGGTGTGCTGCACTGCAAGGGGTTGCAAAGAATCAGACACAATTCAGTGACTGAACAACAAAATTGACTTGTAGGTTTTTTTTTTTTTTCAGGAAAGATGCATATAAGATCTGTCCAATGAAATAAATGACCTCAAATGCCTCAGGATTTGGCTCTGTTAGACAGTAATCTTTTTTTGTCTAATGTAACAAACCTATCCAAACATTCCTTTTTAACTTGCCTTTATATGCCAGTTTATCAAAATAAAACAATTTTGGACCAGCTTTAACATCTTATTAGTTCCTTTATTAATCACTAAACTAAATAGTCATTGATGTGTTCATTTTATGTTTACCTTTTTGAAAATTATATTTCTGCAATTAGCAAACAAAATGAATAGAAACAGAAACCAGAAAGCTCTTATATTCTTTCCTATATTCCCCTTTCCAAGTAGTTTCTTTTTACTTTCCAAGGTCCTATTATGTTTCTGATTCAGCTCTTTTTCCATTTCTAGTTTGCTTGCAATTTATAAAATAATTCATTGTCCAAAAATCATTTTAAAGATTTTACCTAAATAGATGAAAGTAATAGAATAGGAAACACTAGAGATCTCTTCAAGAAAATTAGAGATACAAAGGGAACATTCCATGCAAAGATGGGCATAATAAAGGAAGGTATGGACCTAACAGAAGCAGAAGATATTAAGAAGAGTGACAAGAATACACAGAAGAGCTATACAAAAGAGATCTCAATGGCCCGGATAACCATGGTGGTGTGATCACTCACCTAGAGTCAGACATCCTGGAATGTGAAGTCAAGTGGCCCTTAGGAAGCATCACTATAAACAAAGCTAGTAGAGGTGGTGGAATTCCAGCTGAGCTATTTCAAATCCTAAAAGATGATGCTATGAAAGTGCTGCACTCAATATGCCAGCTAATCTGGAAAACTCAGCAGAGGCCACAGGACTGGAAGAGTTCAGTTTTTGTTACCATCCCAAAGAAAGGCAATGCCAAAGAATGTTAAGGTGAGGGTGAAGTCGCTCAGTCGTGTCCAACTCTTTGCGACCCCGTGGACTATAATGTACTAGGCTTCTCCGTCCATGGGATTCTCCAGGCAAGAATACTGGAGTGGATTGCCATTTCCTTCTCCAGGGGATCTTCCCAACCCAGGGATCGAACCCAGGTCTCCCACATTGGAGGCAGAATGTGAAACTACCACATAATTGCACTCATCTCAGTTCAGTTCAGTCACTCATCATGTCCGACTGTTTGCTACCCCAGGTACTGCAGCACACCAGGCCTCCCTGTCCATCACCAATTCCTGGAGTTTACTCAGACTCATGTTCATTGAGTCAGTGATGCCACCCAACCATCTCATCCTCTGTCAACCCCTTCTCCTCCTGCCTTCAATCTTTCCCAGCATCAGGATCTTTTCAAATGAGTCAGTTCTTGGCATCAGGTGGCCAAAGTATTGGAGTTCCAGCTTCAGCTTCAATCCTTCCAATGAATATTCAGGACTGATTTCCTTTAGGATGGACTGGTTGGATCTCCTTGCTGATCTCACATGTTGGCAAAGTAATGTTCTAAATTATACAAGCCAGGCTTCAGTAATACATGAACCACGAACTTCCAGATGTTCAAGCTAGATTTAGAAAAAGGAGAAGAACCAGAGATCAAGTTGCCAACATCCAATGGATCATCGAGAAAGCAAGAGAGTTCCAGAAAAAAATCTACATCTGCTTCATGGCCTACCCTAAAGCCTTTGACTGTGTGGATCACAAAAAACTGTAGAAAATTCTTAAAGAGATGGGAATTCCAGATCACCTGACCTGCCTCATGATAAACCTGTATGCAGATCAAGAAGCAACAGTTAGAACTAGACATGGGACAACAAACTGGTCCAAATAGGAGAAGGAGTACATCAAGGCTGTATATTGTCACTCTGCTTATTTAACTTATATGCAGAGTACATCATACAACATGCTGGCTGGATGAAGCACAAGCTGGAACCAAGATTGCTGGGAGAAAGATCAATAACCTCAGATACACAGATGACATCACTCTTATGGCAGAAAGCCAAGAAGAACTAAAGAGCCTCTTGATGAAAGTGAAAGAGGAGAGTGAAAACGTTGGCTTAAAACTCAGCATATAGAAAACGAAGATCATAGCATCCAGGCCCATCACTTCACAGCAAATAGATGGGGAAACAATGGAAACAGTGACAGGCTTTATTTTCTTGGGCTCCAAAATCACTGCAGATGGTGATTGCAGCCATGAATTAAAAAAATGCTTGCTCCTTGGAAGAAAAGCTATGACCAACTTAGACAGCATATTAGAAAGCAGAGACATTATTTACCAACAAAGTTTCGTTTAGGCTATGGTTTTTCCAGTAGTCATGTATGGATGTGAGAGTTGAGCTGTATAGAAAGCTGATCACTGAAGGATTGATGCTTTTGAGCTGTGATGTTGGAGGAGACTCTTGAGAGTCACTTGGACTGCAAGGAGATCCAACCAGTCCATCCTAAAGGAGATCAGTCTTGAATATTCATTGGAAGGACTGATGTTGAAGCTGAAACTCCAATACTTTGGCCACCTGATGCCAAGAACTGACTCACTGGAAAAGATCCTGATGCTGGGAAAGTTTGAAGGCAGGAGGAGAAGGGGACGACAGAGGATGAGAGGGTAGGATGGCGTTACTGACATGATGTGCATGAGTCTGAGTAGGTTGCAGGAGATGGTGATGAACAGAGAAGCCTGGTGCTGAAGTCCATGAGGTCACAAAGAGTTGGACAAGACTGAGCAAATGAACTGAACTGAAATGATAAAGATTTCTCACTCTTAAGTCACAATTTGTTGCCTAGAGAATTTCAATTAGCTTACTGGTAAACTCTTCTAACTTTACATTTGTAATACAGAAAAGTCTATATGTTTAATTATTAAACAGTCATATGTTGCTTGTAGCATGCTATATCAGAAGTTCATTAGATGCATTGATGTTTTCCAAAGTCCTCTTGAGAATCTAACAGATAACCCAGAAAGTTAAGGTGGATATTTCACATGGTCCATTGCTTTAATAAACTCATCCATATACACAAAAACATTGCAAACAATGGATATAAGGATATTTTATTTATTTTATCAAATAAACAACTGGGACTACTCTCACATGCGTTGTAGCTAAATAAGACTTTGTGATGGCATTTCTGAAAATTTATTCCTAAATCTTGTCCCTGGGCTCTTTGCCTAATGTATTTTTAGTAGTTATAGCAATAATGGACTAATATCTCTAACATTTAATGATAATGAACTAATATCTACCATTTAATGAGCCAAGATTTGAACTAGACTTTCCAATATGAGACTTTCCATCTGAGACTTTGCAATATGAATTAATCACTTCTTCCAGAAGATGCGTTTATTACATTGCACTTGAGAAATTCCAAAACTTAAGACTTTAATAACAACTATAATAACAGCTTATATATTAGGCCTCCTTTTAAGCCCTTTATAAATATGGAATCACATAACCCTCATAAAAATGCTGAGGTTGGTACTATTATTTTTTGTTTTACTTTATATATGAGAAAACCAAAACAGAGATATTAACCAATGAGCTTAAAATCACAGTGCTGTAGAAAGTTTGGCTTTCTTTGTCCAAGTTTTGTTAAAATGAAGAATGAGCGGTATCTGCACTCTGCGCTGTGTGCGCATGTGCGGTCACTCAGTGTCGCCAACTACTTCATATACAGTAGTGTGCCTCAGTTCCAGTCTTCCAATTTATCCCTCCCTCCCTATCTTCTAGTTGTTAAACTCGTATCTTTATGAGACTGAGAATGGTAACTTAGCTAACTGAATAGCTGGAAAAGGGTATAACGCACAGTGCAGTTTTTCTGAAAACAGAAGACACAAAACCAGTCACTTCTCTGTCTGCATCCGTCTCAGTGGCGCTGACCTCTGTCCTCTTTCCTCATCTTGTTCACCTTCTATTCCCATTTCCTGACGGCATCCTCCCCACCCCCACTCTAAAACCATCACTTGTGTCCGGAAAGCCTTATGAATTATCTTCCACTGGACAGATTTAGTTTTAGGTCCATTAATACTTTGAGTATTGGCTAACATGTTTGTCTAATCTTTCATTTGAATGCATTTCCCTAATATCGAATCCCTAAATTGTTTTAAATTCTCCATTAGGATCGTTTGGGGTATTTAAAAATGTATGAAGGTTTGATGCCTCTTGATGTGAACCTGTCAGTCACTGCCAAACAGTGCAGTCGGAGGCTCTGGTGATGAGGATATGAACCACTGCTGCACAGAAGCAGAGACTGTAGAGTCTTCAAGGGCATGAGTGATATTAACATGTCTCTAATTTAATGCTTTTATCAGCTAATTCTACTTTCTATCCAGACTGTATTGTTTTCTTTCAGGTTAGTGAATTGATGGGATAAAATGAAGAAGCAAGATAAGAAACAAAACTTTCTAAGCATCACTCTACCAACTTCTGAAAGGCACACTAGAAATGAGCTTAAACCTTGAAAAACGGTGTTTAACAAATTAAAAATAAATTACTGAGACAAATTTTTAAAAGACTATTTTTCTTCCAAATAAATCCAGAGTATAGTCTGCTTTTAGGAAACCTCCAGAACAACTCAATAAGAAGAGAGGTAGCAGTGATTCAGAAGCATTCAGAAGTCTATTCTGAAACTCAAATGATGAGCCATGCTGGGCAGTCAGTTACTTCACTCTTATTTTGAGTTATAACCATGGAGAACCAGACTGGACCAATTCAACAAATTGTGACATTTGTAAAATTTTCTCTGAAGGGAAAAGAAAAAAAAAAAAAAAGTCTAGGTCTTTCCACTGCAGTTTGAGACCAAAATCTTTGAAGGCTGTTTATTTCTCCCCAAATAAAGCAATTCTGTTGGTAGCAATTTGATGGTCATGATTGCTGAGGTAAGTTTACTGATGCAAAGTGTCTGGATTATACTAAAATCTGAGGCCTTTGTTTGGGGATGAATGGTTTCAGGTCATGGTCAGAGTCAAAGACATCAACATGCATGGATCAAGCAAATAATTGTCACAGTCACGAACATGTACCTCTGAATTAAATGTATCATGTGCTAAAATATATCACTTACTTAGCATTTATATTTCAAATAGATATTATTTACATTAACTTGGGTGGTTTCAGTGTTGCTACTGTTACACCTGTGGACATATTTCTGTGAGTTAATATTATTTTGAAACTTAGATATCCCGTTTCTTATGTGAGTATAGTGATTCTGTATTCCTTTCTAATCAGATGGTGAATTAGAATAATTAAATCAAGGCATTAAAATAATGTGCTGGAAAATGTCCTTTTTGCATTATTAACTTTTTCACCCTCAAGAAATAATTTCTGAGGTTGTCTTTACCTGATGGAAAAACTAAGTTAGGTTGGCTGGGAGCTCAGAAGAATTCAATGAGGTCAGACAAGGGAAGACTTCATGATTCCTGATCCTCACTGATACTGGGCAGCAAAGGACACACCCTCCCTATTTCTCTCATTTTGAGGAGAGACACTTCAGTGGGCACAATACAGCTCTCAACCATAGGTTCAGGGTATTATACTCCACAGCAGGGCTCCTTTTCATCCTGTAGGAAAATAGGCTTCCATTATAACCCTCAACTCTCTGTGAGAACACAGTTAAGGGCTGAATTAAGCTATTGCCCACAATTGCAAAAAATTGGATACAATGTCTTTTCGTTCCTTTTGAAGACATAATGACAATACATAGGCTTTCTTGAAGTGGAACAAATGTACTCAGCAGGCTGATGGGAGCATAAATCTGTCTGTGACAACTGTAATAGAGTTACGCAGGCTACTGCTTGTTAATCAAGAGTTTAAGTCTTAGCTGAATAATCAAATTCTGTTGATTTTTGTTTTTTGAAGATCACATCAAGCTAGTTTTCTTCCACAGATCTGACACTGCTCATCTCCTGTTTCTTTTTTACCTCTCCTCGAGTTTGCTCATCTTTAATGTAAATGTACCTTATGGATTGTTGAACTTTCTAGAGACTCCTGCTGTGTTGATTAATTGCTAATGAATGCTAATGAAGGAGGGAGGTGAATCTACACTATGATGTCTTTAAGGGATGATTGATTAGATTTAGCACTAGTTGTCAGGAGAGTACTTACCATGAGAACAAGTCCATAAATAAGCACAGAGTGGTGGGTAGTCTCCCTCTGTGCCTTTGGCCTTTCAAGTTCCTGGGTTCATGGAATCAAAGAGAAGACTAATCTTTTAGCTTTGGTAACTGAAATTAGTTTTTTTGTTTAAAAAAAAACAGTAATTTCACTAAGTTTTAATGAAAAATTGACAATCAATGATATTGTTAAAATATTTGACAGATTTTTTAAAGGATAAAAGTAATCCTAGTAAAAAATGGGTTTTACCAAATATGTTTGGAATTCATGTAGCTAAATAATAAATTAACTGACTGCAAGCAGGATGGTGCACTGTTATTGTTCATAATTATTTGTATCTTGGTTCATCTAGAAAATGTACTGAAGTTCTAAAATCAGACTCTATGATTCTAATGAATTTGATTTTAAAAGTCAATTCCTATTCTTTTTCCGTTTATGACACAGTTTTAAACTTCCTTGATCTACTTGGTGGAAAAAAGTACCTCGTTGAGCCCCTCTCTCCTGTTAAAGCAGCCCTGAAACAAACAAAAAATAGTTCAGGAGAGCTAGATAATGTTGGAATTTGGGGAAGGGCAACTGAATTATAATGCACTCCTTTCCCACCAGGTTTGTGAATTAGATGAGACACAAGATAAAGCATTTCAGAAGAAAATCCATTTTAAAAATTTTAAAAATTGCTTATATATATGAATATATATATATGTCTCAGTTATTTATCAGCAAAAAAATTTTTTTTCATAAACAGCAAAGGATTATAATAACTTGGATAGCCAAGGTATAACAAATGCCATAGACAAGTCCAATAAACTTATTTATTCATAAAGCTAATGTTAGAGAATATGATTTAGGTTTGCAGCAGCAATAAGTGTGACAGTGTAAGGATCAGACACAGTCTCAGGCTCAGGTAGCACTGAGGACTCATGGACTTCTCCAAATGGGGCCTATCATATTTCTTACATGACAGAGAAGTCCAGGAGAAAACCTGTTCCCTGTAGGCAGGTATTGCCTGAATAATAAATGAGCAGGAAGGGCTAAGACACGCATATGCAATTCATCTCCCAAACCTACAATCAAATAAGTCAGATCCCTCACCCAAGAGAGACTAGAGGAAAATATGAAAAGAAAGAGGAGAGTGAAATCCCCTTCACATAGAAAGGAATATTAAGAGGATATTTTGGGGAAAAATATTGCTCCCAATTATGAGAAAGTTGATCTACCTCAAGTCAACAAAAATCCTTTAAAAAATAAAAAGGAGCATGTCAAATATTACTATAAAAACAGAACAGCTTATCATGAAGAGTGGTGATGAGACATCAGTTTTAAGAAGCATGGTATTAAATCAAGCCAGAGTTCAGAAATATATACATTTAAAAATTCTTTCTTGAGAAATGTGTCAAGATAAATGTTTAAAAAATATTAAAAAGTTGTAGATTAGTGTTATCTTCTGGAGAAGGAAATGACAACCCACTCCAGTACTCTTGCCTGGAGAATCCCTTGGACAGAGGAGCCTGGTGGGCTACAGTCCATGGGGTCTCAGACTGGGACACGGCTGAGCAACTGACACACACACAAGTGCTGTCTACGTAATAATCGTAGATATAGTATATGTATTTCTAATTGACTAGATACGAACATTTGGATTCAAACATAGCTCACTGATGCCTTTTTTCATGTGGCTATTTTGGCCTTGTGTTTTGTTGTCTTATACTATCAAATAGTATACAAGAGTAATATTCCATTGTATATAGGTACCACAATTTCTATATCCATTTATCTGTAGGTGGACATCTAGGTTGCTTCCATGCCCTAGATATTGTAAAAAGTGTTGCAATGAAAATCTGGGTACATGAGTCTCTTTCAATATGGCTTTCTTGATACGGTATATGCCCAATGCACATAGAATCTAGAAAGATGGTCCTGATGAACCTATTTGCAGGGCAACAGCAGAGAGAGACATACAGAAGAGATTTGTGGACACAGTGAGGGAAGGAGAGGGTGGGACGAATGGAAGGAATAACATAGAAACATATATTACCATATGTAAGATGGACACAAGTGGGAATTTGCTGTGTGACACAGGGAACTCAACCTGATGCTCTGTGACAAGCTGGAGGGGTGGGAAATGGTGGGAGACGAGAGGGGGTTCAGGAGGGAGGGGACACATGTATACTCGTGGCTGATTCATGCTGATATGTGGCAGAGGCCAACACAGTATTGTAAAGCAATATCCTACAGTAAAAAAAAAAAAGTACACAAGATATTAACATTTCTTGTTAAAAATTAAACAGAGATCATTCAATGTAGAGCTGCATACTATTTTGATGATTAGATTGAGTCAGTTTTAAAATCAAATGTTTCTAAAAGTTTTACCAAGGGAGCATTTCTAAACTTTTTATCATATGAGTTATTACATATTCTGTACTTAGTTGCTTAATTATGTTGTTTCAAAAGATGTAGAATGTAAGTTTTAGCTGTTTCATTTGTTTATAGAGATTATAGAGCTGGATAATAAAACTGAGCTATTGCTTGATGTAAGGAAGATGTGTAAAACACTAATATAAGTTCATTTTAAAATCTATATTTCATACTATTTTATTAGAATATATTATTTTATTTCTGCTATTTTCTTTTTCAAGAAGGTCTTTCATATGGCTTGCTTTATTATTTTATTTGTTTTCTAACATTTTTATTCACAGATGATAGAATATGTCTATTCCTCCAGAGTACTGCAGGGATGTGAAAATGTAATTGCCTTAATGTTACCCTTATGTTGTAGGCAAGCATTTGAATGATAACTGAATATTTCTTTATGAGTTATTAATTGAATTATCTTTTCTTAATGTTTTAAAGATTAGATAAGTTGTACCTTAAGTTAAGGCTTTATATCCTATAGGTTTTCCTATCTTATTGAATTGATCCACTTATGTGTGTGCTTGTGGGTATGTGTTTTATTTTGCCATCTAAGCATGTGTCTATTTTTAAAGATATATCATTTTACTCTTTTTCTATAGCACTTGTGGAGTAGGACAGTGTTAATCAACAGCTAGTTGAATCTTTATCCAGCTCATGTAGTATGGCCTCTTGATTCTGGAGAGTTTCAAATAATATGTTCAAAAAGTTTGCATGAACACAATATATTTGCTTTTTAGTCTTCCTTTTCAGATGTACGTCTTGAAAAAGGTTAGATACTATACACCTTCACAAATTTAGGATGGCCATACCTTAAAATAAAAGTAA
This sequence comes from Aepyceros melampus, assembly GCA_006408695.1. Taxonomy (NCBI): domain Eukaryota; kingdom Metazoa; phylum Chordata; class Mammalia; order Artiodactyla; family Bovidae; genus Aepyceros; species Aepyceros melampus. The sequence continues at coordinate 83,669 of SJXQ01003583.1, read as the reverse complement.
ATAACTAAAATTTGATTCCCTTTTACTAAGTTAATTACATATTCTTGACTAGAGGGAACACTTCAGTACATCATGCTAGTCTTTCTCTAATATTCTACTGCAACCCAGTAAATGTCTTTCTTTGCTTTGAATTCTTGGACATTGAAAAAGACTTTGTCTACTATGGCAGAAACCAGTGAAAGTTGTTTGCATCCCTTTACCTCTTAACCTTAAATAGCTTTAATATTTTCTTCTGTCTTGACTTTAGAATTCCATTTGTAATTGCATGGTTCCATCTCTGTAATATTCCTAAACCCATCATGAAACACTAATATGGACAATACTCTCAAAGGAAAAATAAAACTCTTTCTTGTGAGTTGGGTCATTGTCATGTGTGAATATCCAAATTTAATTATTAGTGTAAGTTCATGCTTTCCTGCTGAGTCACTAAGTCATGTCCAACTCTTTGTGACCCCATGGACTGTTGTCTATAAGACTCCGCTGTCCATGGGATTTTACAGGCAAAAACCTTGAAGCAGGTTGCCATTTCCTTCTCCAGGGGATCTTCCTGACCCAGGGATCAAACCCACATGTCCTGCATCAGCAGGCGAATTCTTTACCACTGAGCCACGTGGGACGCCCTGTATCTCTAAAAACTTTGGAGTTACATCTGCCAAAGTATATATTAAATAATTGCATAGGGAAAGAGAATTAACAAGTGTAGGCAGCAGTTTCTCTTGGGTGAGAGCTGAAACTCAGAGTTAATGATGTGAAGAAACTCTCAATGGTAGAAATCATTTAGTTCTAGCAAGAACAGAAAACTGATACTTAATTTTATATTCCAGAACATGACAAGGTGGAATTTAGAGGAAAGAATTTATTGTAGTTAGAGACAGAGGAGAGAAAGAAGAAAGGAGGCTACTAATTAGTAGTCTCTATCTTTGGGTTTAAAATTTTTTATTATAATGTGTCTCATTGTGGGTCTCTTTGAGTTCATCTTATTTAAAGTGTTGAGTTCTTTGTGTTTTTTTATTCAGTCATTTTTTAATTAAAAGCATGCCTCTGCCATATACTTTTGTCTTCAAAGATGTTCATTTCAAAAATGGAGAACTCAAGTTCAGTAATTTTCAGTGACTTGGCCATAGTTTATAGAACTAATGTTGTAAGGAGGTAAGATACACACTTTTGAAAGCTTGTTTTGGAGTTATCTACTGGGCCTTATTTTCAAAATCACTGTAGATGGTGACTGCAGCCATGCAATTAAAAGATGTTTGCTCCTTGGAAGGAAAGCTATGATCAACCTAGACAGCCTATTAAAAAGTAGAGACATTACTTTGACAACAAAGGTCCGTCTAGTCAAAGCTATGGTTTTTCCACTGGTCATCTATGGATGTGAGAGTTGGACTATAAAGAAAGCTGAGCACCGAAAAATAGATGCTTTTGAACTGTGGTGCTGGAGAAGCCTCTTAAGAGTCCCTTGGACAGCAAGGAGATCCAACTAATCCATCCTAAAGGAAATCAGTCCTGACTGTTCATTGGAAGGACTGATGCTGAAGCTGAAGGTCCAATACTTTGGCCACCTGATGATGCTGGGAAAGATCGAAGGCAGGAGGAGAAGGGGACGACAGAGATGAGATGGTTGGATGACGTCACCGACTTGATGGACACGAGTTTGAGCAAGCTCCTGGAGTTGGTGATGGACAAGGAAGCCTGGTGTGCTGTAGTCCATGGGGTCACAAAGAGTCGGACATGACTGAGAGACTGAACTGAACTGTTCTCAAAGGCTTTATAATTAATGAGAAAAATGGTTAGGGTACAAATTAAAAGAAACATTAGCAAAGATTACAGAAGGACTGTGTCTGATAGAAGTTTCTCCTCCTATTGTTGTCGTCATCCAGTTCTGACTCTGCAATCGCATGGACTACAGCATGCCAGTCTTCCCTGTCCTTCACCATCTCCTAAAGTCTGTCCAAGTTTAAGCCCATTGCATCGGTGATGCCATGCAGCCATCTCATCCTCTGACGCCTTCTTCTTATATCCTCTTAACCACCTATACACCATCCCCAAATTAGTATTGAATAACTACTGAAAAGGATCAGGAGTTCTGCTAATCCTATCTGCTATTTCCCTCAGTAAACATAGCTGTCTTAAGGAATTCAAAAGAAATTTAGCCCATTCGTTTTATTTTCAAAAACTTTTCCTTAAAGTTTTCATATATCTCATCCAAGATATAACCAAATGTGGTTGATCAAGCATCTTCATAAAATTATTTTCTGTGCAAACTGGAATTGGAATGACTCACGAAGGATTACATTTTTGTTAAACTTTTATAATCAGTTTGAAAGAGCAGTTAAAATTTTTTTTTCTTTCCTCTTTTCAGGTGGCGCTAGTGGTAAAGAACTGCAGGTGTAGAGTTATGGGTTCAATCCCTGGGTCAGGAAAATCCCTGGAGGAGGGCATGGCAACTCACTCCAGAATTCTTGCCTAGAGAATCCCATGCACTGAAGGGGCTGGCGGGCTATAATCCATAGGGTCGCAAAGAGTTGGACATGACTGAAGTGACTTAAGCACACACTCACATACATAATTTAACATTTTAACAATTTTAAGTTTATAGTTTGTGGTATTAAAAAGAATTCTTATTGTTTTACAACCATCACCACCAAAATTTTTTCTTCATCCCAGCTGAAATCTGTACTAGTGAAATATAAACTCTCCATGCACCTGATAACAACTATTCTTTCTCTCTTTATAAATCTGATTCTTCTAAGTATCTCATGGAAGTGAGTTGGTGTAATATCTGACCGTTTTTGCATGGCTTATTTCCCAGAGCATGATACTTTCAAAGGTCACCTATGTTGGTGGCATGTGTCAGAATTTCACTCCTTTTTAAGACTGAATAACATTCAGTTGTATGCATATACAGCATATTGCTTATTTCTCCATTCATTGGTGGATGTTTGGGTTGTTTCCACCTTTTGGTTTCTGCAAATTATGCTGCTATGAATGTGGGTGTACGTTTTGATCCCTTTTAACAATGACATTTCTCTATGGAGTTCTCCTGTTTCCAGCTAAGTTGTTTCTCACTGTATTTTTTCTCCCTAGGCAATCGATGCGTAAATTTGTCCCTTTAGGTCCATCTCTACCCTCTACTCTTGACCTTCTTGTCCTGTCTTCCTTGCACCCACCTGCACCAAAAATAAACCCCTCGCAGTATCCACTTGACAAGCATGCAAGGCTATCTCACACACAGGTAGGACTTGCGACTTTGTTAGCAGTGAAACTTGGTTAACAGATTTATTTCTTCATTATCCTACTTGTCACATTCTAGGGTGTTATTGTTCCAGACATCTCATTAACATCTCATTATTATGCTCCTCCATATATTCTGTTTGTTTTTAGGTTTCTCTGAAATGCCCTGCTAACAAAATATCACCATGTGAATTGCCAAGAACTTTTACTCTGTAGCATTGGAAATACATTTGAGCTGTTAGAAAAGAATAGTTCAAGAGTTAGGGGCCTAAAATGCCAAGTGGAACAAATAAACTGTACTTGAAGAAAAATGACCAATGAGTCCACATTAAATTTATCTTCTTTCTTAGCCTCTTGTTAATCCTTAATTGCTAGCAGACATGTAGGAGGATAAATTTCACAGCTATTGTACTGGCAGAATGCAATTTGAATGACCAATTAATTATTAGTCTGTCATGATATTTAATTTAGATAAAGTAGCTCTTTAGTAAACTGTTGCTTTCCTGACACACAGTCAGAAATTACTTGTCTAAAAAAATAAACATTTCTGTTGAACCAAGGTCTAGTACACCTGTGCCCCTTTACTCATCAAAATAATGCAGAGCTAAAGAAATATCTGAATTCTCTGGATAGCTTTAATAATAACGTCCCCAGAGACCAAATAGGAGGATATGAATAGCAAACCCATCTCACATCATCGCCTTGATGACCATTGCTATCCTCCCTCATTTTTACTTGTGACAACCTAGAAAAGACAACACTGGATCCTAACCTGGCCTACTCTTCCTGAGACGACAATAGTGGATTTTAAAAGAAAAGAAATCCACAATTTCTCAACATCTGTATTTTCTGAGAAGTTGCTGCAACCTCTTGAGTTAAAACTAAGTCCAGCATTAGATCAGAAAGAGCCCTCTACTATAGATGATACTTTTCAGATGCCTTTTCCTGGAGCTTTTGAAGAGTGAAGACCAGGTTCATGGCAACACTTGTTCTTCTGCAGCTGGGTGGGCTTTCTGGGAGAAATGCACTTTAATACTCGAAGCAGCAGTCAAGAAAGATTCCTGCCAGAGCATTACTAAGGGTAGATTGACAGGAGAGTTCCTAAGCAATTTTCACACTCCAATCTGCCATCTTTGTCTCTTGTAGAAGCATTATAATTGCAGCTTTGAAGCCATTCGGCAGGATTTTATCCCTCAAGAGAAACAAATAGTTGTTAAAGACCATGCGATTAAAAAGAAATATACCATGGAGGTGGTAATTTGGTCTGGTCTCTCTGATTTCAGGTAGGTCAATGCCTAATATGAAAGACTGCTCTCTTATATCCTGCTTTTTAGATTATCCTGTCCTCGTCTCACTGGTGATTGAGTAACCTGTAGAAATCATTCTGCATTTTGAAAATAAGAAAATGAAATTATTTTTATGCCACTTAGGTCATTTCTATATAGCTTATAAAACTATAGTTTAGACCATTTGATAGAGGAGAAAGCAGGAAATCCTTTTCAATTATCTTTCCTAAAAGAATTATGAGAAGAATTATTGCAATTCCATTTCAATATCTTCAGTGATGTCTATCAATTTAGAAATTACTTCTTTATTATTTTGTAATGTTCTTTATTGTGATAAAATTCACATAACATGAAACATACTGATTTACCCATATTGAACCGTACATTTCATTGGTACCAAGTACATTATTATTGTACTTTATTCTGTACCTTATTGTGTAACTCTTACCATCATTCATCTCTTGAATTTTTCACCTTTCCAAACCAAAACTCTGTCCCCATGAAACATTAACTCCTTAATATAGTCATAGATAATAGTCTAATAATAATAACTGTATTATTATGCCAAGTTTTATGGCAAACACTTGTACATGTACTTCCTCATTTTAAACCATACAAAATTCTAGGGAGCTCCTGAAAATTGAAGGGCTAAAATCTACCCAAGTTCATAAGCACTAAATGGACAAGCAAGATTTGGATGTAAATGACTTGAATTGAGCCTTCTTAACCACTATGATTTATTGCTGATTAATTCCATACTTCTTCCCATAAAACAAACAATTTACAACTATTACAATAGTTTTTGACTCGTTATTAAAGTGCTTACATGCTCTTATGGCTATTTCAGTCATTTTCTACTAAACATTTCTTTCTTTCCATTGAACCGGTATGCCCTGTGTTTTAAAAAAAAAAAAAAAAACTTTGCTTCCTTATGTCATATTTGTCACCTAGTAAACTCTCCAAAGAAACCAAAGATTTCATATTTTAGCATTTTATATACCCAATGGCTTCAGAATGTGTAGAACTTATATTTATAGAATGGGAATGGTGTTAGGAAAATAAATTCATGAATTTATGAACGTTGATTTTGTTTCATTCAAAATCAATCCATTTTTTTGTGAAATCTTCCTCTGTTTTCTTAATAAACTTGAATTAGTATACTACTTCCACGAGTAAAGCAAAATGGACATTTTTGCAAAGAAGATATGAATGGCCAACAGGCATGTGAAAAGATGTTCAACAGCGTAATCATCAGGGAAATATACTCACAACCAGTGTGACACCACCTCACGCCTGTCGGGACGGCTGTTCTCAAAAAGACAGGATGCGAGTGTTTGTGAAGATGTGGATGAAAGGGAACCTCTGTGTGATGTTGGTGCAAGTGTAAATTGGTGCCGTCACCAAGGAAAATAGTCTGCAGATTCCTCCGAAAATCAAAACTAGAACTACCAGCAATTTCACTCCTGTGTATTCAACTGAAGAAAATGAAAATACTAATTTTAAAAGACATATGTGCCCCTATGTCCATTGCAGCACTGTTCACAATCGCCAAGATATGGAAGCAACCCGACTGTCCGTTCACAGGTGAATGAATAAAGAAGATATGGCACACACACACAGTATGGATATTAGTCAGTCGTAAAAAAAATGAGCTCTTTTCCTCTGTGTCAACATAGATGGACCTAGAAAGCATTGTGAAAAGCTAAGTGAAATAAGTCAGACAGAGAAAGACAGATACTGGATGGTCTCACGTATACTTGGAATTGAAAAATCAGGACAAATAAATACAATAAAACAGAAAAGATGTATAGAAATGGAGAAAGACCAGGTGGCTCCCAAAATGGAGAGGTGTGAGAGGATGAAAACTAGGTGAGGCAGATTAAGAGGCACAAAATTCCAGGTATAAAATGAAAAGTCACAGGGATGTGAGTATAGTCAGTAATATGAAAACTTTGCAGCGTGACAGATGGTAACTGGCCTATCGTGGTGATCATTTAATAACGTGCAAAAGTGTTGAATCATAATGTGGCATGTCTAAAATTAATATGATATTGTTTGTTAATGATAGTTTAACTAAAAATTGTTGAATTAAAAAAAAAACTTGCATAGTATCTTAATTCTATTCAAGGGATTGGGGGAGAGATTAGCCAACTCTTGTTTTGGGATATTAGAAGATCTATTTCATTTCAATATGGACACAGACCTCCAGATATTTATATGCATTATAGGAATATAATCATGCATTGATTTTTTTTGTCTATATGCTTATCCATCATAAATTAAAACACAGGTATGTCTATCACATAAGAAAAATTGTTAGGTACCTAATCTGTATTTCTCTTAAACACCCGTGTTTATTATTCATTAGTACTAGGGTTTGCTCTAAAATTATTTTTTATTCACCTCTTCAAAAAAATATTTTATTCTATCCTATGTGTGTGTGTGTGTGTGTGTGTGTGTGTGTATGTATGTATATGTCTCTGGAACTTCCTGACAGAATTTTACTTGATTTTAGCAACAAAGAGCAGAAATGAGTTAGAACTCAGGAAAGTGAGAATCTAGATCTCAGAGAATGCTGGAATCATTGCACTCAAAGCCAAAGTCTGTAAATGGCTTTTATGCTTGTAACTCTTTCTAAAAAATGGATCTGCTTTTGTCCTTCATGAATTTTCAGAAAGAATGACCAGTGTGTTTGTGATAAAAAGCTTTGAATGCTTCAATAATTGTATCAGCCACACTTCTTAATCAAGTTATAAAATGCATGCTGATTTTAATAAACGCTTTTCCCCCTTTAAGTATTTATAAAATGAAACTTCTGATCCTCTAGTTATTGCAATTCATTTTAGAATTAGGACTACATCACCAGACTTACCAATTTATCCTTTTCAAAAATAAAAATGTTAAGAAATACTGAAATGAAAAAACAGTGTAGGAGGGAAATGCAAATAGTCTTATAATATAATATGATATCAAGCTTTTCCTGGTTCTGGGATATTACGTTAGCCACTTGAAGATTTTTCCTTTGGTTTTAGCATCTCATTTTTTAATTTCTATCTATTTATTTTTAAATTTTGTACTGGTGGTTTAGTTGCTAAGTCATGTCCGACTCTTGCGACCCCATGGACTATAGCCTGCCAGGAGCCTCAGTCCATGGGATTCTCCAAGCAGGAATACTGGAATAGGTTGTCATTTCCCTCTCCAGGGGAACTTCCTGACCCAGAAATCAAAACTGGGTGTCCTGCATTGCAGGCAGATTCTTTACCACCTGAGCTGAGAGGGAAGCCCCTATTTTGTATTGGAGGGTAGCCAATTAGCAAACAATGTTATGATAATTTCAGGTGAACAGCGAAGGGATTCAGCCATACCTATACATGTATCCATTCTCCCCCAAAATATTCTGGCATGCAGGCTGGAACATACATTAAAAATTTTATTTTTAATAAACTTTATTTAAATGTAATTGACATTCAATCAAATGCACCAATTTAAAATATTCAGTTCAACGAGATTTGACAAATGCATACAAATGTGTAACTGCTAGTACAAAGCACGGAAACACCACTCAACTACATTTTCTCAGCCCTTTCTGCAGTTAGTCCCTTTTCTCCACCCTGGTCTCTTGAAATCACTGATCTGTTTTCTGTCATTAAAGATTCAATTCAGTTCACTAGACACTCAGTCCTGTCTGACTTTTTGTGACCCCATGGACTGCAGCACAGCACGCTTCCCTGTCCTTCACCAATTCCCAAGCTTGCTCAAACTCATGTCATCTACTTGGTGATGCCATCCAACCATCTCATCCTCTGTCTTCCCTTCTCCTGCTGCCTTCACTCTTTCCCAGCATCAGGGTCTTTTCCAAGGAGTCAATTCTTTGCACCAGGTGGCCAAAGTATTGGAGTTTCAGCTTCAGCATCAGTCCTTCCAATGAATAGTCAGGATTTATTTCCTTTTGGATTGATTGGTTGGATATTCTTGCAGTCCAGGGGACTCTCAAGAGTCTTCTCCAACACCACAGTTCAAAAGTATCAGTTCTTCGGTGTTCAGCTTTCTTTATAGTCCAACTCTCACATCCATACATGACAACTGGAAAAACCATAGCCTTGACTAGATGGACCTTTGTTGGCAAAGTAATGTCTCTGCTTTTTAATATGTTGTCTAGGTTGGTCATAACTTTCCTTCTAAGGAGTAAGCGTCTTTTAATTTCATGGCTGCGGTCACTATCTATCTGCAGTGATTTTGGAGCCCAAAAAATAAAGTCAGCCACCGTTTGCACTATTTCCCCATCTATTTGCCATGAAGTGATGGGACCAGATGCCAGGATTTTAGTTTTCTGAATGTTGAGTTTTAAACCAACTTTTTCACTCTCCTCTTTCACTTTCATCAAGAGGCTCATTAGTTCTTTGCTTTCTGCCATAAGGGTGGTGTCATCTGCATATCTGAGGTTATTGATATTTCTTCTGGCAATCTTTATTCCAACTTGTGCTTCATGCAGCCCAGCGTTTCTCATGATGTACTCTGCATATAAGTTAAATAAGCAGGGTGACAATACACAGCCTTGACATACTCCTTTCTTGATTTGGAACCACTCTGTTGTTTCATGTCCAGTTCTAACTGTTGCTTCCTGACCTGCATGCAGATTTCTCAAGAGGCAGGTCAGGTGGTCTGGTATTCCCATTTCTTGAAGAATTTTCACAATTTGTGGTGATCCACAGTCAAGGGCTTTGGCATAGTCAAGAAAGCAGAAATAGATATTTCTGGAACTCTCTTGCTTTTTTTGATGTTCCAGCAGATGTTGCTGATTTGATCTCTGGTTCCTCTGCCTTTTCTAAATCCAGCTGGAACATCTGGAAGTTCACGGTTCACATATTATTGAAGCCTGGCTTGGAGAATTTTGAGCATTACTTCTTCAGTGTGTGCTGCTGCTGCTAAGCTGCTTCAGTCATGTCTGACTCTGTACAACTCCACAGACAGCAGCCCACCAGGCTCCCCCGTCCCTGGGATTCTCCAGGCAAGAACACTGGAGTGGAAATGAGTGCAATTGTGCGGTAGTTTGAGCATTCTTTGGCACTGCCTTTCTTTGGGATTGGAATGAAAATTGACATTTTCCAGTCCTGTGGCCACTGCTGGCGTATTGAGTGCAGCATTTTCACAGGATCATCTTTTAGAATTTGAAATAGCTCAACTGGAATTCCATCACCTCCACTAGCTTTGTTCGTAGTGATGCGTCCTAAGGCCCACTTGACCTCACATTCCAGGATGTCTGGCTCTAGGTGAGTGGTCACACCATCATGGCTATCTGGATCATTAAGATCTCCTTTGTTCAGTTCTTCTGTGTATTCTTGCCACCTCTTTTTTAATATCTGCTGCTTCTGTTAGGCCCATAACATTTCTGTCCTTTATCGAGCCCATGTTTGCATGAAATGTTCCCTTGGTATCTCTACTTTTCTTGAAGAGATCTCTAGTCTTTCCCCTTCTGTTGTTTTCCTCTATTTCTTTGCTCCGTAAATTGCTCTGCAAACGGTTGTAATCTTGGTGGGCCTGTGGGAGGAGGTGCGCTCATCATCTTTGTACTCTTCCATCATGGGTATGAAGTCACCTTCATCATATTTTTTAAATTCAATTTACCAGTGCTGATCCTTCCCTTCTGATTAATCCAATTACTAGTGTGCTTAAGCGGTGTCATTTCTGAAACAGAGACTGGACCCTGAATCCTCAAATTTTATTTTTAAATCCTTGCTGTCTAATTCTTCATTAATTTCTCAGCATTCAGCCTCAGGTGTTTCCTTCCTCTGCCATGGGATTGCCTGACTGTGCAGACAATGTATTCTTAAATATTAAAAGATCACAGTTTTGTTGTGCTGAATGATAGAAGTTTAGAAAATGAAGCACAAGAGCTTTAGGCCTGTAACGCAGGTCTCCACTGTGGCTGGCTTCACAGATGAGGGTCTGAATGTGGAAATAGGTGATGCCTATTTCCCTGTCCTTAGGTTTTTCTTAACGCCGTACTCTGGGGGCATCACTGTGAAACTATCACTCCCGGTGATTCCTCTGCAGCACAAGGACCCAGGAATAATCAATATGATCAAAACCTTGACCTCTAGCCTGTCTCCTTTGTGTGTTCCAGATTGGACACAGGAAAAAATGTTACGGGCCTAATAACAACCAAATGCTAAGTGTCTCTAAATCAAACGATGAAAAGTTTCTCTAGCTTAACCCTTTTCCATCTAGCTTCTATAGATATGAAACTAAAGTGCCCCTGAATTTTTATTGCATCAATAATGACTTTAATAAATAATCAGTGCTGACCTGTTTGAATATAAAGATCGACTATCTTTTTCTAAGCATGTGTTCAGAAATTCAAGTTTTTATTTTCATGGTATTCAACTGATCTAACTCAAGAGGAAGAATGAGGAAACTAACCTCTATTAAATATCCACTATCTGCAAGGCCTCTGTTATGAGTTTTATGGAAGCTGTCTTATTCATATCTTTAAATATCCCTATGTGATAATTACTAATGTTTTGACTTTCAATAATAGCTACATACATAATTAGTAGCAAAATTGATGTTTGAACCCATGTTTGTCCAGATGAAAACCCACACCACCTTCAATTCTGATTTCTGTTGTTAATGACCTTGAATAAAAATTTGAAATTTCTATTTTGTGGAGTCATTTGCCCCATGGAAGTGTCTATTCTCTTCTTTTTATTGGGAAATAATTGCAAACGTAAAAGAACATAAAGGGTAAGGAACAGTTTTCTGTGTCTTGTTCCTGCTAACTATTTTAGCTATTTTTTATGATGCACATCAACTCATTCAACTTTTCTCCGTCTTAGTTTCTCATCTGTAAAATAAATATATCATCACTTAGCTACTTAAATTGACTATGATAATCTAAATACATTTAAAATATAAAGTACTACATATGTTCACATTGTTTTAACTTATAATAGGTATATTAGTTTCCTAGGGCTGCCATAACAAAGTATAAAAACTGAGTGAGTGAAAACAGTGAAAATTTATTGCCCCATAGCTCTGGAAGTTGGAAATCTGAAATCAAGATATCCCCAGGGATATTTTCTCTGATATCTGTGGTGGAGAATCTTTCCTTGGTGCTTCTGTTCTGGCACTCACTGGCAATCCTTGACATTCTTTAGCTTGCATGTACAGTTGTCCCTTGGTATCCAAAGAAGATTGTTTCCAAGAGTCATGAGTATACCAAAATCCAGCAGAAGATAAACAAACAAATAAAAACTGAATCTGTGGCTCTGCATCTGCAGGTTCAGCCAACCACTGAACGTGGAGCACTGCATGAGTTTATTGAAAGAAATCCACATATAAGCAGAACTACCCAGTTCAAAACTGTGTGGTTCCAGAGTCAGCTGTGCCTCGTTTCACTCACATCGCTGTCTTCTCCCTGTGTTTTCCACATTGTCTTCTCCCTGTGTGTGCTTGTCTCTGTGGCCACATAGCCCTGTTTTATAAGCATTCACACCCAGCCTAATGACCTCACGTTAACTTATTTCTGTAAAGATCCTATTTTCAAATACATCACGTTCTGCCTTAAAGGATGTTAGGACTTGAACCTATCTTTTTGGAAGGGTGCAATTCAATCCATAAAAGTTGAATCATTTTGAAAGTATTGGTTAGTAAAGAGGATACAAAAGAAGTAAAAATGCAATAAAGACTAAGCTATATCTACCCATATATATTTTTTTTACCAGAAAAGTCAAGAAAAATCCCTGTATGACAAACCTCAAACCTTGGTGATCAGGATTCCTGATGCCAGAATATCTATCATGTTCCTGGAAGCTGTCAGGATCATCAGGCTGAGTGATCACAAGATAAGGAGTTTGAGGCCTCTGAAGATCCCATGGTTCTTGCAGGTGGATCACACAAAGTTACTTAGATTATATGATTTTACTTTTGGACCCAAAATAAAAGTCTCCTTGATAAATGAGACAGATTATTCAATTGGAGCTGGGCCTCCAATAACTTATCTCTATAATTTAAGTTAGTGGTTTTCCAAGTATGTTTCACAAACCATTGTTGTCAGAATCACCTGGGAACTTAGAAATGTATATTCTCGGGTCTCACCCCAGATCCTCTGAATCAGAAAATTCGGGATCTAGGGCTGAAAATTCTAAGTTTAATTATCCATGTGCTTCTGATGAATCACAGAATTAAATGCTTTTTAATCAGTTATGAACAACTGATGAGTCTGTAAATTTTTATAAATTTGTTCTTTTCTCTGTCCCAGAGCTTCTGAATTAGAGGGACTGAGATGGGACTTGTGAACTGGCTTAAAAAGCTCCACATGTGATAAACACTTCTAGTTTAGAACTATTCAAGGCCTGCAGAACTGTACCAGAAAGTGAAAGTAAAGTTGCTCAGTCGTGTCCAACTCTTTGCAATCCCATGGACTGTAGTCTACCAGGCTTCTCTGTCCATGGGATTTTCCAGGCAACAGTACTAGAGTGGGTTGCCATTTCCTTCTCCAGGGTACCTTCCTGACCCAGGGATTGAACCCAGGTCTCCTGCTATGCAGGCAGACGCTTTACCCTCTGAGCCACCACGGAAGCCCAAGTCAAGCCCAACTCAGTAATTTTGAATGGATTAGAATGAAGTCAAAGTAGTTCTTTGAAGTCAAAGAACTTGGTGCTGTCCTTGGTGCTAATCTATTTCCACCTGATGCTTTCAGCTCAAAAGTTTCCCTGTTCATGGATTCTGTTAAGTGCTGGGCTATGAATTAAACTGTTTGCAGACATTTACCATGACATTCTCTGACCATGAGATTTAACTTCAAGCATTTATCTTGCCCCATCTTACTGAGTTAAGTCTGGATGATACTTATCACAGAAGAGAATCCAAACTAAGTATACTATAATGACAAGACAGTATCAGTTACTGTATATAGAACCTGAGTATAAGCAGATGAATAATGGGACATATAAGAATCATGGTAAGTAATGACAATTAGACACCTGGGCCACAACGTAGGGGCTGGGACTAAGGGAGATGTGGTTTCAAAAGTCCAGTGGATAATTTTTATTGTGCACCACCAGTTAAGAATTACTGTCTTAAAAGGTGCTGAGTGGAGAATATAGGTCAAGGTTTCCTGGAATTTGATATTAGTCTCTTGAATGGCAGAATTCATGTAGGTTCACCTGAGAGTTTTTCAACAGAGAGATGCATACACACTGTTCCTTTTTCTTCTCTTTTCTGGCATTCATTTTTGATTAGCAATTTGACAGATAGATAGATTTAGTTCATGCTGATGGATTATTAGAGATAAGGAGGACTGAAAGCAGCTGAAAGATCTGCTAATTCAGAAAAGAACAATTATCTCTACACAACCCTCAGCTTCCCTTTGCTTTCAGGCAAGGACTCACCTATCGTCTTATTTTTGCAAGCAAAAAGTCAACAATGTTCATAAAATTAAATATTATATCATTGTATATTAAACCACACAGCTTTGTCACTAATGAATATAACAAACATCAATGCATTGTGAATCTAAGCTTAAGCCTCAAATCCCAAAGCTCTTTTTATTAGGTGCAGAGCATTGGAACTGGCATGTGTCCTTGGATGCCATGGAGATAAATGGTTTGAACCTTTTAATATTTATCCACTGGAACCTCTGTTAAACTGAGTAAATAGTTGCAGACATAGTAGGAAGCTTAACTTCTCTCATAATATTTCAGATTATCACCATACAAACTAATAGACCTATTTGTAGTTTTACAAAAAGCTAGAGTTGCAGCTGCATTGAATTCAACAAGGTGTCTCTTTCCAGGAACACAGCCCCAGTAATGTGCATTAATTGAAAGCAGAAGAGAGGGCGTGCTATTAACAATGTAGCCCTGAATGCCTGAAAAGTCAGGCTGTGAGAGGTGCTGGAGCTATCCACAGTGTCCAGATTCTGAAATTCCGGTGACTTCTCAGTTTCAGGAATACAAGAATATGATATTACCCCCTGCTTTTGAAAAGCCATCTAAAAATAATCCCCTTACATTCCAAACACAATGAACTCTAACTATGGCATTGCCTCAAGGCATTTGAAGTTGTGGAGGAATTGAATCTTGTCAGTTGTTATAAATTCTACCAAGCTGTTAGAACAGATGTTTATGCCTTACTATCTTTCAACTCCTCCACTGTTACCTGAGTTTTAAACTTATGCAAACATACTTTAAACTATTAGCCAAACTAGGCTTTAGGAAAAGCCCAGTATTTGATGCAATACTTTCAAATGGATTCAATATATAATAAACAAATGAGAATTACTTAGGTGCGAAATTCGTATTTTGGCATAATCTTATCAAATTACTTGTTTTGCATGCTTTATCTATACAGATCATGATTTCAGAATGGTTAGATAAGAGAAGTGTAACTTTATCATTCAAGGGGGTCTTGTAAATCTGTCATATATTATTGGACTACAAACCTGTAATTCAATAGCTAAAGTGACCTAAGTAATATTTTTTCCTATCCAAAAGAACATGGTGAAATACAGTCCTTTCTCCTCTCTCTTATTACCTGAATCTGGTAAGGTGCTCAAAACATTTCTATTTAGTTATTTTTGAAATCCATTTCTTTTAATTCAAACCAGCTGTATTCTCTGAAGAACAGCCTGGAAAAAAATATTGTTTGAATAATCCTTTCCCAAGCCTATACATTCTTGGAGTTAGAGCTAGCTAAACCCATGACTGATTTACATTCCTGTATACTGTGAGAGGTTTATAGTTTCCCGTCAGTCTCCTCCCCAGATCCCAAAGGGTTTCCCAAGCAACAGCGCATTCACTAAGAACACAGCTAATTTAATCCATTTTTACTAATAGACATTTGGAGGGATAGAAAAGTTTTTGTTAGAATCTCAGTTTTAGATAAAATTGGGCCGATAAAACTGAAGGAGAGCTTTTTTCTATTACATGTATTGCTTGTTTTTCTGTTACATTTAATTGTTCAAATTGCTTCTCTCAGAGTGAATCTAATCTCATAATTATAAATAATTCATGTTTCTCTAGAGCAATACTAAATCGAGCCATCATATGAAGGATACAAACACACAGTAGCACCCAGTAAAACACACGGCTTAATATTACTACTAAATCAAAGCCAAAAGTGACATCTCCAGAGGATTCAGGCCTTTGCAAGATACACGATATGAGTGACTTGATTCAAAAGAAGGAAGGATAGATGGAATTTTTTATTGTATGCATGTCTACATGGGACTATTGCAAATTTCTCCATTTATGTAGGTCATTTATCTACATGACCATCACAATTTTTATTTAAATAGATAGCATATCCCATATGACTTTTGTAACTTTTTCAACTTAGAGACACTTCCAAAGGCAATCTTTATAAAATTAATCCAACACCACATGTTCTTGCCTGAAGAGGCCCTTCCTCAATTCTAGTGTCT
The DNA here is from genome assembly GCA_006408695.1 of Aepyceros melampus. Taxonomy (NCBI): domain Eukaryota; kingdom Metazoa; phylum Chordata; class Mammalia; order Artiodactyla; family Bovidae; genus Aepyceros; species Aepyceros melampus. The sequence goes on along the minus strand of SJXQ01003583.1, from coordinate 67,727 downwards.
AGCCTGCACTTTTCATTCTGAAATACTGATTAATGTATGGAAAGAACAGCAAAGTCATGACCATAACTTCTAGATCTTGAAAATGCGTACTTAGTGAAGAGCAAATTACTGGCATGTTTTCTGGTTAAATCAAACCCTGGATATATAGCTAGAGTTGTGAAAAGGGTAATAAAGTTTTTATAACAAGCAATAAATACAAATCTCTGTTAGGACTGATGGAAGAAGGTAGTTCGTCTTCTATATTTGGCTTATTTCTGGTCCCCCATCTCCTCCTTGCAATTACTTGCAGAAGATGCTTTGCTTTGTATTCAAAATTCTGGAGGGCAATTCTTTTAGAGGCTCATTGTTATGTGAGAATTCTTTGGCTGCAGCTTTATTTTGTACAGTGGGTTGGAGGGAGATGTTAAAGCTTTTATGTAGTGCTAAACCTCCCATTTATTTAGTACACCACCACAGGTAGGTAAGTACAGATGAAAGATGCTTTTCAAGAACTTAAGGCTTAAGTCATTCATCTATTCACCCATCTGTGTCATCCATTCATACATCCATATATGCATCTATTCCTAGTATGTGTGAGGCATACTAAGAGGAAGATTCTACTCAATGGTAATAGGAATTGAATAAAATGGGAATTTTTTTCTGATGACTTCTAACTGTGAGTGCATGCTAACTTCTTTCCCACTATTGGCAGCAGCAGGATGGTCCATCTGTATGTCTACTCTCCCATTTGTTCCTATCTTGAAAGATATTACTACTGAAAACCTGGGCATCGAGTGCCTCCTAAGGCAAAGCAGGGTATACTAAAGATGGGAGCCATTTCTGCTCTAGAATGGCAAGCCTTGTTTAGGTCCAGACAGTCAACGATTTTTCTTACTCAACATATATTAACGCTAAGCCAAGACACTAGAAGATGCTTGCTTAAAACTCCTTCAGAGCTCTATAAAGTGCCATGAAAATATAAAACATCAATTTTAAAATGTTGAGATACTCTTTCTTATAACAAATACATGTAGGCACTACATTTAAGATTTCTAAACTTTAGAACTAAAACGAGAAGGGTGAGGTTGCATATTTCTCATATGTTGTTAGATTCAATTTCAGAATAGTTTCTTCCTCAATTGGATACCCAGTTTTCTTGCCCCATTATGTCATATTTGATATAGGAAACATGTATGTCTTGGTTAGAAATTACTTGACTTCAAAGAAAAACCCACTGAAACAATGTTGAACAACAACAACAAAACTCCACAGAAGTATGTTGCAAAGATATAAGAAAATCATGCAGAATCTAGGCGGCAGACATTTGACCCAGTATATAGAAAGTAATCAGCGACTAAGCTAGCTATTCTTTCTGGTCTTTTCTCTTCTGGTGTCCCAGGATCCTTGTTTCCTTCTGGATGTCTGCAACCACTTTCTCTCTTTAGACTAACTTTCTCTTCTTTCCATATACTTGGAACAGAAAGGACCACCCTGTACCTTGACTAGTCTTCTCAACTTTAGCACTTCTGATTAGCTCAAGTGTGTCTTTGCATGCTGCTGCTAAGTGGCTTCAGTCGTGTCCGACTCTGTGCGACCCCATAGATGGCAGCCCACCAGGCTCCCCCGTCCCTGGGATTCTCCAGGCAAGAACACTGGAGTGGGTTGCCATTTCCTTCTCCAATGCATGAAAGTGAAAAGTGAAACTGAAGTCACTCAGTCGTGTCTGACTCTGCAAGACCCCATGGACTGCAGCCTACCTGGCTCCTCCGTCGATAGGATTTTCCAGGCAAGAGTACTGGAGTGGGGTGCCATTGCCTTCTCCTGTGTCTTTGTACACCAATTTCAATTTCCTAGCCAAGAGACTTTGATTGACTTGGTTTAGCCAAGTGATTTGACTTGCCTGAATCAGATACTATCCTAGCTATAATGTTTAGAGTCTGGATATCTTTTCCTAGGATAGTGAAATCCACAGACTCATTTTCACAGAAACACTTCAAAGGAAAGTAACTGTGGAGTTCCATTTCTTCCTTTGAACTTTCTTTCTATAGAGTAACTTTTATTTTTATGTAGATGCTTTTCCCGTATGAGTTTATGCAAAATAATATGTTCTAAGTGAAAAAGAAAGATTAAGTTTTAAAATAACAAAAGTCTGCTGAGTCGATGCTAATACATTACTTTGAGCAATGTTTTTTCCCTGCTGAAATGAAGCATTTTGTTATTATCTACCACCTCATTATCCTGTGAACATCTTTAATGATGAATTATAATAACACATTCAATTTAATGTATTTTTTTATCTAGAGATTTTCCCTTTTAACAGTTTTCATTAGCTTTAATTAATTGGCTTTTATTAATTAATTTTAAACTTTTGATCAAATAATTTTAAGCTCTCACATGATATCATGTTCCCTGAAATCAGTCAAGCGGTCAAGGAGTCTGAAGAAATAATTATTCCACTGCATACAGATTAGGTTCCTAAATTATCGATATCAGTCCTCTTATCCTATTATTGGATTTTGTAATTTTCTGTTAACTTGGTCTTATTTAACTCCAGTTTAGCCTCCACATTTCAGACAGTATTGTTCTAAAATAAAATATCTGCTTATGATATTCCTTCTCTCTCCCGCCCCTCCTCCAAATCAACCCTTTATATATATATATATATATAATAAAGCTGAAAAACCTTCTTTGCCTGGCACCAAGACCCTTTAAAGATTCTTTCCAAACTAAACCTAATCTTATCTCCTGTTGTTTCTATTCCTCAAGTTTGTAATACAGCCAGGCTCTTATTTCCCAAACACTTCATATGCCCCAAACAGCCCTCCTTCAGGCCTAACTAATCTGGTGAACATCCTCCTCGCCCACCTCCAGGTTCCTTCTCAACACCTCGTTTACCTTCAGAACCTAGGATAGATCTCAGTTCTTTGAGCAGCATTTCCCGATTCCCTCAGGCAGTTATTCACCACCCAATTAAAGTGACAGTAACTCTGTATCATGATTGGTTATATGCCTGGGAAACTGTCCACCCCAATCGTGATTTGCCTTGAGGCTAGTGATCTAGTTGGAAGCATTTCATCTCCAGTATCCAGCACAGGGTTCACATGTGCTGAGTAAATGTTAACCCAAGTGTGCATATAAACAGATAAATGAGTAGAATAAATGAGTGAATGAGTCTATTATAAATCACTTGGTGTGCTTTGTCAAGTCATCTAGATTTTTTGGAGGGTTTTAATCTAATGAGTGAAGAGGTTATTATTCTATTCTTCCTGCTATTCTGCAGTATGGCCCTTGATTATCCATATTTTTCTAGTATAGTTAATAGGATAAACTTTTCAACTTCTTTGCTGATTTCCCAGTTAATTATTTTGTTTGCCATTTTGTCTTCTTCACCATAACTGAAAGGAGAATGGGCTTCCCTGATAGATAAGTTAGCAAAGAATCTGCCTGCAATGCAGGAGACCCAATTTCGATTCCCGGGTTGGGAAGATCCACTGGAGAAGGGATAGGTACCCACTCCAGTATTCTTGGGCTTCCCTTGTGGCTCGGCTGGTAAAGAATCCACCTGCAAATGCAGGAGACCTGGGTTTGCTCCCTGGGTTGGGAAGATCCCTTGGAGAAGTAAAAGGCCACTCGCTCCAGTATTCTGGCCTGGAGAATTCCATGGGGTCGCAAAGAGTCAGATAGAACTGAGTGACTTTCACTTTCACTGAGTTACTTTAGTTCAAATACATTTCATAAATTATTATTTGTATCCTGATGCATAAAAATTCAGAAGTAGTCTCATTGTAAAATTTTGCTAGTTTAAAAAATTAATAGCCCTCAGCTCAGTTCAGTCGCGCAGTCGTGTCCGACTCTTCGCGACCCCATGAATCGCAGCACGCCAGGCCTCCCTGTCCATCACCAACTCCCGGAGTTCACTCAGACTCACGTCCATTGAGTCTGTGATGCCATCCAGCCATCTCATCCTCGGTCGTCCCCTTCTCCTCCTGCCCCCAATCCCTCCCAGCATCAGGGTCTTTTCCAATGAGTCAACTCTTCGCATGAGGTGCCCAAAGTACTGGAGCTTCAGTTTTAGCATCATTCCTTCCAAAGAAATCCCAGGGTTGATCTCCTTCAGAATGGACTGGTTGAGGGTCGGGAACAGTGGCGGTGAGGAGATACCCCTCGTCAAAGGTAAGGTGCAGTGGCTCTGCTGGAGCAGTCGTGAAGAGATACCCCACGCTCAAGGTAAGTGAAACCCAAATAAGATGGTGGGTGTTGTGGGAGGGAATCAGAGGGCAGACACACTGAAACCATACTCACAGAAACTAATAGCCCTCAGACTTACTCTAATGTTTAACCCTAAGATTGATTTCTTGATTATTTAAATAATAAACAGAAAACTTCACCACATTCTCAAAATTATCCATGAAAATGTATTCTTGTGTCTTCATTTTCAGTGCATTATCACATTGGGACGTTGTAAGCTGGTGGCCTTTCCAATGCTTCAAGTTGCAATATAGTTCAGTATTAATGCCAATTACCTAGCCGCTGGATAGTTTTGCAGTGTATACAGGTATTCATGATGACCCAATGACCTAATTAGGTCATTCATTTCAGCAGGTGGCTATAATTTCACATCGTGATATTTCAAAATATTATTTCATCATCCACAATACCTGTGATTAGTCAAGAATAAATATGGAGCATTTCTAATCTAAAATGTATTTCATCAGTTTATAGCTCCTTTTTATTCAGTTTCTAGTTTTCACTAGGACCTGCAAATCTTGACTAATTGGACTTTTCATATATTTAAGGAATTATCCATATCATTTCTTCCTGCTCTGACTAAATTTCTGTGCCAAAATTTTAATGAAAAAAATTATGTGTCATTCTCATTCTGGAGAACATAAGCAAAGATGGTTAGTTACAAGAGGTCAATCCTGACATCAGACATCTTACAAATTAGTTGGGAAAATTGAATGCCACCAAATAACCATGATATCCTTTTAAGGGGGATAAAACAATGGTTCATGAACACATGGAGAAAGAAAAGATTTCCTCTAGTTCTGAGAAACAGTCTTGTTGGTATAAGTAGCAAACAGGAACTACATTTAATAAACACCTACCTACTCTGTGCCCACATGGAAAGAACACCTTACATAAACCAATATATTCATTCTTCACAATAATTCTGTGAGGATTATTCAGACAGGCTAAGCAATACATTCTGGATCGCACACTCTGGAAGACAGAGCAGTGTCTTTTTTATTGTAAACATATTATATTCACTCTTTACACATTATGATTTTTTAAATTTATTTATTTTTAACTGAAGGATGGCTATAGATTTGTAGCATAGTCTGAAGTCAGGAAGGCTGATTCCTAAAACTCCATTCTTCTTTCTTAAGATCGCTTTGGCTATTTGGTGTCTTTAGAGTTTTCACTTGAATTGTGAGATTTTTTGAGCTAGTTTTGTGAAAAATGCCATTGGTAATTTGATAGGGATTGCTTTGAATCTGTACATTACATTTGGTAGTACAGTCATTTCACAGTATTGATTTTTCCAACCAGGAACATGAAATCTCTCTCTATCTGTTTATCTTGTCTTTGAGTTCTTTCATCAGTGTCTTACAGTTTTTTGTATACAGCTCATTTCTTGATAGAGAAATAGATAGATTCCTTGATAGATTTTTTCCTTGATATTTTATTCCTATGTTTCAATGGTAAATGGGATTGATTCCTTAATTTCTTTTTCTGATATATCATTGTTAGTATATAGAAATGCAAGTGATTTCTGTGTGTTGATTTTGTATTCTATACTAAATTTATTGATTAGCTCTAGTCATTTTTTAATGATATCTTTAGGGTTTTCTATATACAGTTTCATGTCATTTACAAATAGTGAGAATTTTCTTCTTCCTTTCCAATAGGGTTCCTTTTATTTCTTTTTCTTCTCTGCTGTAGCTAGCACTTCCAAAACTATGCTGAATAATAGTAGTGAGAGTGGGCACCCTTGTCTTGTTCCTGGTCTTGGAGGGGATGCTTTCCATTTTACACCACTAGAATAATGTTTGCTGTAGGATTTGCCATATATGGGCTTTATTATGTTGAGGTAGTTTCCTTCTAAGCCCATTTTTGGAATAATTTTTTATCATAAGTGGATGTTGAATTTTGTCCAAAGCTTTTTCTGCATCTATTGAGATTATCATATGTTTTTTATCTTTCAATTTGTTAATAAGGTATATCACAGTGATTGATTTGTGTATTGAAGAATCCTTGCATCTCTGGGATAAACCCAAGTTGATCATGGTACAAGATGTTTTTAATGTCTTACTGAATTCTGTTTGCTAGAATTTTGTTGAGGATTTTTGTTATCTCTGTTTATCAGTGATATTGGCCTATAATTTTCTTTTTTTGTGTGTTGTCTTTGTCTGGTTCTGGTATCAGGGTAACTATAGCCTCATAGAATGAGTTTGGAAGTGCTCCTTCCTCTGCAAATTTTTGGAAGAGTTTTAGCAAGATAGAGATCGGTACTCAAAACATTTGGTAAAATTAAACTGCGAAGCCATCTGGCCCTGGGCTTTTGGTTTTGTGAGAGTTTTGATCATAGTTTTGATTTCAGTGCTTATAATTGACTTGTTCATAATTTTTATTTCTTCCTGGTTCAGTCTTGGGAGGTCAAACTGCTCTAAGAATCTGTCCATTTCTTCCATGTTGTCCATTTTATCAGCATATAGTTGCTTGTAATCATCTCTTATGATCCTTTGGATTTCTGCATTGTCTATTGTAAACTCTCCTTCTAAATTTTTAATCTTGTTGACTGATTCTTCTCCCTTTACTTCTTGATGAGTCTGGCTAATGGTTTATCAATTTTCTTTATCTTCTCAGAGACCCAGCTTTTTTTTTTTTTAATCTTATTATTGTTTCCTTCATTTCCTTTTCATTTGTTTCTGCTCTGATCTGTATGATTTCATTCCTTCTACTAACTTTGGGATTTTCCTCTTCTTTTCCAATTTGTTTTAGATATAAAGTGAGGTTGTCTATTCAATGTTTTTCTTGTTTCTTGAGATAAGATTGTATTGCTAAAAATTTCCTTCATAACTGCTTTTGCTGCATGCTATAGGTTTTAAAATATATATATATATAATTGATTGATGATTGCTTTACAATATTGGTTTGATTTCTGTCATACATCAACATAAGTTAACCATAGTTGTACTTATGTCCCTGTCCTCTTGAATCTCCTTCCCACTTGCTACCCATTCCCACCCTCTAGGTTATTACGGAGCCCGGCTTTGAGTTCCCTGAGTCATACAGCTAATTCCCATTGGCTCTCTACTTACATACATTAGTGTATATGCACCCATGCTACTTTCTCCATTTATCTCACCTTCTCCCTCTTCTCCCCGACCCTTGTCCATAAGCCTGTGCTCTGTGTCTGCATCTCCTTGCTGCTCTGTGAACACATTCAGCAGGACCATCCTTCTGGTTTCTACGTATAGGTGTTAATATATGATATTTGTTTTCCTCTTTCTGACTTGCTTCACTCTGTATAGTAGGCTCTGGGTTCACCCACCTCATCAGCACTAACTCAGTCTCTTTATGGCTGAGTATAATCCATGGTGTATATGTACCACAGCTTCTTTATCATTCATTTGTTGATGGACATCTAAGTTGCTTGCACGTCCTAGCTATTGTATCTAGAGCTGCCGTGAACATTGGGGTACAAGAGTCTTTTTCAGTTTGGGTTTCTTCAGTATTCACTTATATGCCTAGAAGTGGTTTGCTGGATTACATGGTGGTTTTATTCTTATTTTTTGAAGGACTCTCCATACTGTCTTCCATAGCGGCTGTATCAATTTACCTTCCCACCAGCAGTGTAAGAGGGTTCCCTTTTCTCCACATGCTCTCCAGCACTTGTTGTTTGTGGATTTTTTTTTTAAAATGGCCTTTCTGTCTGGTGTGAGGTGATATCTCATTGCAGTTTTGATTTGCACTCCTCTAATAATGAGTGATCTGAGCATCTCTTCATGTGTTTATTGGCCACCTGTGTGTCTTCTTTGGAGAAATGTCTGTTTAGGTCTTGGGCCCCTCCCCCTTTTTTAAAAATTGGATTTGTTTGTTTTTCTGGCATTGAGTTGTGTGAGCTGCTTATACATTTTGTAAATTAGTGTTTGTCAGTTGTTTCATTTTCTATTACTTTTCTCCCATTTTGAGGGTTGTCTTTTTACATTGTTTATAGTTTTCTTTGCCCTGCGAAAGCTTGTAAGTTTGATTAGGTTCCACTTATTTATTTTTGTTTTTATTTCCATTACTCTAGGATGTAGATCATAGAGGATCTTTCTGTGGCTTACGTCATACAGTGTGCTGTCTTTGTTTTCTTCTAAGAGTGTTATCATTTCTGGTCTTACATTGGGCTTCCCTGGTGGCTCAGATGGTAAAGCGTCTGTCTACAATGTGGAAGACCAGGGTTTGATCCCTGGGTCGGGAAGATCCCCTGGAGAAGGAAATGGCAACCCACTCCAGTATTCTTGCCTGGAAAATTCCGTGGACTGAGAAGCCTGGTAGGCCCCAGTTCATGGGCTTGCAAAGAGTCAGACACAACTGAGCAACTTCACCTCACTTCACTTTAGTCACTTTGAGTTTATCTTTGTGTATAGTGTTAGAAAGCATTCTAATTTCAAGTTTTTTGGACATAGTTGTCCAGTTCTACCAGCACCACTTACTGAAGAAAGTATCTTTGTCCCATTTATATTCTTGCCTCCTTTGTCAAAGATGAAGTGCCCGTGTGTGCATGGGTTTAACTGGGCTTTCTCTCTTGTTGCACTGGTCTATATTTCAGTTTCTGTGCCAGTACTATACTGTCATGATGATTGTAGCTTTGCAGTATAGTCTGAAATCAGATAAGCTGATTCCTCTAACTCCTTGGGGTCTTTTGATTTCCATACAAATTGTGAGTTGTTTTTTTTTTTTAGTTCTGTGAAAAATGCCATTAGTAATTTAATAAGGAGGAGATCAACCCTGGGATTTCTTTGGAAGGAATGATGCTCAAACTGAAGCTCCAGTACTTTGGGCACCTTATGCGAAGAGTTGACTCATTGGAAAAGACTCTGATGCTGGGAGGGATTGGGGACAGGAGGAGAAAGGGACGACCGAGGATGAGATGGCTGGATGGCATCACAGACTCAATGGACGTGGGTCTGAGTGAACTCCGGGAGTTGGTGATGGACAGGGAGGCCTGGCGTACTGCGATTCATGGGGTCGCAAAGAGTCAGACATGACTGCGCGACTGAACTTGAACTTGAAGGATTCATTCAATCTGTAGATTGCTTTTGGCAGTATAGCCATTTTCACAGTATTCCTCTTCCTACCCAGGAGCATCCATTTGTCTATATTGTCTTTTATTTCTTTCATATGTGTCTTATAATTTTATGTATATAGGTTTTTTTTTCCCCTTTGGTAGGTTTATTCCCAGGTATTTTATTCTTTTTGTTGCAATGGGGTTGATTCCTTAACTTCTCTTTCTGATTTTTCATCGTTCGTGTATAAGAATGCAAGTGATTTCTGTGTTTTGATTTTGTATCCAGCAGTTTTACTAAGTCCATTGATAAGTTCTAGAAATTTTCTGATAACATCTTCAGGGTTTTCTCTGTACAGTTTATGTCATCTACAAATAGTGAGAGTTTACTTCTCCTTTTCCAGTCTGAATTCTTTTTATTTCTTTCTCTTCTCTGATTGCCCACAGCTAGGATTTCCAAAACTATCCTGAATAATATTGGTGAGAGTCAGTACTCTTATTCTGTTCCTGGTCTTAGAGGAAATGTTTTCAGTTTTTCGCCATTGAGAGTGTTTGCTGTGGGTTTGTTGTGTATGGCCTTCATTATGTTGAGGTAGTTCCTTTCTGATAGCTTACATTGATCAATGTTGGATTCCTGATCTCCAAAGAAGAAGATTTAGCTTTGGGATCAGGAACCAGGCTTGATCACTCAAGAGCTTTTGTGTAGCAGAGTTTTATTACAGTGAGAAAGGACAGAGAAATCTTCTGACATAGACATCAGAAGGGTACAGAGAGTCTTACCAAAGAAGCTATATACTTTTTCAATTGGTTATTACAGTAAGTCAAAAGTATGTTTCAACGTTGTAAAGGTCTTACCAGACACACTGCCACAGTTTACATCTTAAAATGACAGGATTAGAATTAACAATAGGAAGACCCATTCCCATAATATACATTTTAACATAATAGGATTAGTCAGAAGGGTCCCACAATGGAGAAACAATGTATCCTCAAGTAGGATACATTGTTGCTATATAAGCCTTAGTACAGAGTTTAAACTGAGTTGTTTTGTTGTGTAATCATCAGCTGTGGACTTAAGGAAAAAAAAAAAAAGTTTTATGAGACTAAGACTGCTGCTGCTAAGTCGCTTCAGTCGTGTTTGACTCTGTGCGACCCCATAGACGGCAGCCCACCACGCTCCCCGTCCCTGGGACTCTCCAGGCAAGAACACTGAAGTGGGTTGCCATTTTCTTCTCCAATGCATGAAAGTGAAAAGTGAAAGTGAAGTCGCTCAGTTGTATCCGACTCTTAGCGACCCCATGGACTGCAGCCTACCAGGCTCCTCCGTCCATGGATTTTCCAGGCAAGAGTACTGGAGTGGGGTGCCATTGCCTTCTCCGGAACTAAGGAGTATATAAAAAAAAGTTTGCCCTTTTCTCCTCCCTGAGAACTCCAGATTCATATTTCCTCCTTAGGAGCCCCAGACCCCTTTCTCTTCCTCCAGGACTCCAGACTTCTTATCAACTTACCTAAGAATTGATTCTCTCACTTCTATGCCCATTTTTTATAGAGCTTTTACCATAAATGGGTGCTGAATTTTGTCAAAAATTTTGTCTGCTCTATTGAAATTACCATATGGTTTTTACCTTTCAATTTGTTAATATGGTGTATCACATTGATTGATTTGCATATATTGAAGAATCTTTGCAACCTTTCATGATTTCTTTCTTTTTACTGACTTTGGGTTTTTTTTTTTTTTTTTTTTTTCTAATTTTTCCATCTTCTTTAGGTGTAAAGTTAGGATGTCTCTTCAGTGGTTTCCTTGTTTCTTGAGGTAGGATTGCATTGCTATCAACTGCCCTCTTAGAACTGCTTTTGCTGCATCCTATAGGTTTTGGCTTGCCACGTTTTCATTGTCATTTGTTTCCAGGAATCCTCTGATTTCCCTTCTTATTGCTTCAGTAACCTCTTCATTATTTAGAAGTATATTGTTTAATCTCCCTGTGTTTCTGTTTTTGCAGTTTTTTTTTTTTTTCCTGTAAATTGTTATCTAGTTTCATAGCTTTTGTGGTCCGAGAAGATGTTTAACATGATTTCAATTTTCTTAAATTTACTGAGGCTTGATGTGAGGCCCAAGATGTGGTCTATCTTGGAGAATGTTCCATGTGCACTTGAGACAGAAGTATATTCTGCTGCATTTGGATGGAAGTACTGAAGATATCAATTAGTTCCATTTGATTTAATGTTTCAGTTAAGGTTTGTGTTTCCTTATTTGTTTTCTGCTTTGATGATCTTTTCTTTGGTGCAAGTGGGGTGTTAAAGACCTCTACTATCATCGTGTTGCTGTCTATCACACCTTTTATGTCTGTTAGTATTTGCCTTATGTATTGAAATGCTCTTATGTTGGGCGCATAGATATTTGCATTGTTATGTCTTCTTCCTGGATTGATCCCTTAATCATTATGCAGTGTTCTTCTTTATTTATTGTAGTATTCTTTATTTTAAAGTCTATTTTTTCTTAAATGAGAATTGCCACACTCTCTATCTTTTGATTTCCATTTGCATGGAATATATTCTCCCATCCTTTTACTTTTAGTCTGTATATGTCTCTAGGTCTGAAGTGGGTCTCTTGTAGACAGCATATGTGTGGGTCTTGGTTTTGTATCCATTCAGCCAGTCTGTGTCTTTTGATGAGCATTTAATTCATTTACATTTAAAGTAATTATTGATATATTTGTTCATATTTTCATTTTCTTAATTGTTTTGGGTTGGTTTTTGTAGATCTTCCCTTTCTCTTTGATTTATTGCCTATATAAGTCCCTTTAATATTTGCTGTAAAGCTTGTTTGGTGGTGCTAAATTCTCAACTTTTCTTGTCTGTAAAGTTTTTGATTTTTCCATCAATTTTGAATGAGATCCTTGCTAGGCAGGTTAATTTTGACTGTGGATTTTTTTCTTTTAGTACTTTAAATATATCCTGCCATTCCCTTCTAACCTCCAGAGTTTCCACTGACAGATCAGCTATTAATTGTATGGGTTTTCCCTTGTATGCTATTTGTTGCTTTTACCTTGCTATTTTTAATATTGTTTCTTTGTGTTTAATCTCTGTTTGCTTGATTAGTGTGTGTCTCCATGTGTTTCTTCTTGGGTTTATCCTGTCTGCACATCTTGGACTTGATTATTTCCTTTCCCATGCTGGGGACATTTACAACTATAATCTCTTCAAAAATTTCCTCAGTCCCTTTATTTTTCTCTTTTTCCCCTGGGATCCCAATAACTCAAATGTTGGTGCATACAATATTGTCCCAAAAGTCTCTGAAGCTATCCTCAATTATCATTTTTTCCCCTTTATTCTGCTCTTCAGCAGTTATTGTCACCATTCTATCTTTCAGCTCACTTATGCATTCTTCTGCTTCCATTAATCTACTATCGGTTCCTTCTAGGGTATTTAAATTTCAGTGATTGTGTGGTTCATCTCTGTTTATTCTTTATTTCTTCTGTGTGGTTTTATCTCCACCTCGGTGTGTGAATCATCCAGAGGGGTTTGCTCCTGAGTCAGCTCTGGAGGACTTGGGTCCGCTCCAGGGAGGACCAAGTATGGCGGTGGTGCAGTTGCTTGGATTGCAGGGACCCTGGAAGTACCAGGTACTCAGGGGAGCCAGCATTAGAACAGCAGGGAATATGCTGTTCTTGAGGGTGTTTTTGCTAGCCTCTGGCTCTTCAGTACCAGTGGGGATTTTGCGAGGGGGTGGCACAGGAGCTTGGATCATGGGGACCCTGGCAATGCCAGACATTCAGGGGTGCCAGCAGCAATTGTCACCAGTGGTATGGCACTATTAGGGTTTTGTCCAGCTTCTACAGCTCTGACCCAGTGAGGACTGAGCATGGAGGCAGCATAGCTGCCTGGATCCTGGGAACCCTGGTGGTGCCAAGTGTGCAGGGGCACCAGCTGCCTCAGCTGCAGAAGCTAAGGTCCTGTTAGAGCCTTTTTCTAGCCTCTGGCAGCTGGCAACCAGAGGGTCTCTTTGGCCAGTTCTTCTCTGTTGCTTGGCCTGTTCAAACACTTACAGGACCCCTCCTTGGTGTCCTTTCTGTTTCTTGGTGCATCAGGCACTTAAAAGGCTACCCTGGAGGAGGTCCTTCTCTGTTGCTCAGTGCATTGGGCACTTAAAGGGCCACCCGCTCCGTGGTCTTTCAGCTGTGCAGTGCTGATGTGTTGGGAGAGAGAGGCTATAGAGATGGCGCCACCCCTGTATGTGACTCAGCAGCATCACCCTGTCTCAGTGTTTGTCTGGCTTTCCTTCACAAGCATTTCCCACTGTGACCTCCTCCCTTGGGTCCCCTCAGGCTTCCACTCTGCAGTCAACAGCCGACCTTGCCCCAGGATTGCCCTCCAATTGCTATGCTCCAGCCCCAGCTGCTGCACTTTCTAGGGGACTTGAGTCCCTGTCCAGGTACATATGGCTGTGAAGGATTGTCTGTGTGATTCTCATTCCATCTGGACTGTCACAGATCAGCTACTTCACTATCCAACAGCCTCAGATGCTTCACTTCTGTTCCAAACTGTTGCCCTGATATGGGAATCTGACCCCTGCTTCAGTTTCCCCATGCCCCAGGTATAGAGCCAGTCCTTCTCACTCTCCTTCTCCCCCCCCCTTCCTTTGTCCTACTGAGTTTTGCATGGTTCTTTTTTTTTTTTTTTTCTGGTAGAGAGATACTCCTGCCTGCTCTCAGCTTGTGTTCTGCAGGACCTTCACTGAAGATCCAATCATGTGTATTCCTGATGTATCCATGCAGAGAGATGTACTCCACATCCACCTACTCCTCTGTCAACTTGGATCTCTACTAGAACTGTGTTTGAACACACATCCAGGGGATTTCCAAACTTCCCAAGCCATGGAAGATAAATAAGGAGCAAGATTTCAACTGGCAGAGATAGCAGTGGTGGAGAAAAGATGCTAGCATATTCACATGTGTTCCTAATTATCTGGAGGCTTTACTCTCCCTTGACATTCTTGAAAGCAGAACGACATTGAAACTAAGAGGCTGGAATCATATCAGCTGAGTTCAAGTCTTGGTCATGCTATAGACTAATATTTGAATTCAAGGCCTGTTTCTTAAGTCTTCTGAGCCTCAAGTTCCACATGGGTTAAATGGAACTACAGTTGTGATGAAGAGTAAATAAAATGTTAGTACAGTGCTTAGGTAGTAGTCTTGGCTCCATAAGAGGTTATTGTTAGTATTATTATTATATTCTAGGCATAGGCTTAAAAATTTTAAGTAGGGTGATCATAGTTGCATGACCATAGATGAACCCTGATTTCCTCTAAGCTTTTTTTTTGGTCAATGAGCTATATATTCAGATCATACCAACTCATTAAAACCTGCTGTCATTTATAACTAACTTGCAAGAAACTGTTGCCTCAGTGAGCTTTGCTTCTCTCCTGAATGTAGAAAATAGAAAAACACGTGACGGACACCCAGAAAACCCCTTAATCCCACTTGTCACTCAGTCCTCTGGCCACATGTCAGCTGATCACAGGTTAACACAAAACAGGAGATGACTATAGAATATTTTTCCAATTTATTGAGAAATAATTGGCAAATATAATTGTATCAATACATATTTTAAAGTATACAACAGGATGATGTATTAATATACATTTGTGGAATGATTACAAGGTCAAAATAAATAACACATCACTTCACATCATTAACTTTGTGTGTGTGTGTGTGTTGAGAACACTTAAGATCTACTTCCAGTGACTTTATTAATTATAATTACCATTAGATACTCAGAACTCATTCATCTTATAAATGATATTTTATAGCCTTTGACCTATATCTCCCCATTTTCCCTTTCTCCTAGTCCCTGGAAACCACCATTATATTCTCTTTTTCTTTTTTTAATATTATATATATGTGATATCGTACAGTATTTGTCTGGTTTATTTCACTTAGCCTAATGCCCTAATGCCCTCCAAATTCATCCATGTTGTTACAAATGTCAGGTCTTCCTTTTTGTGCTAAATAACATTCCGTTGTATGTGGGAAAATAATCTGAAAAAAATGGATACATGTATATGTATAGCTGAATCACTTTTGTGTGTACCTGAAACTAATACAACATTGTTAATCAACTATACTCCACTATAAAATAAACATTTTTAAAGTTGCAATGAACAAAGAGTATGTTTTTGAAGTGTATTAAGCACATCTAGCTAAAACACGGGAGACTCGGGTTCAATCCCTGAGTTGGGAAGGTCTCCTGGAGAAGGAAATGGCACCCACTCCAGTACTCTTGCCTGGAAAATCGATGGGTGGAGGAGCCTGGTGGGCTGCAGTCCACGGGGTCACAAGGAGTTGGACACGACTGAGCGACTTCACTTTCACTTTCACTTTCAAGCACATAGGCTCTTGTGCCATAAAGCAAAAAAAAAATAGGCAAAAATCTAATGTGACAGATTACATGTATATCCTTGTATTTATTATTTATATGCAGAGATGCATAAGCTAAAAAGCTCAAAATGTAGCTTAAATGTTTTTCATAGAGGAGACACTTAAAGCAAATTAGTATGTATATGTTTGGTTTGTTGCACATGAAGGCCAGCTTAATTTTTAGTACAGTTATATTACTAACTTATTTTACTGCATAAGTTGCAATTTTTCCTTTCTTTTTGCCTGTAAAATTTCATAAAGGAGCATGCAACTCAATGCCATAACTTAAACTCTCATAATATCCTGAGTTAATGACAGTAGCCTAAATGAGCAATGTACCCTCAGACATTTAGCTGTGTAGTGTGCGTGTGTGTGTATACATTTTCAAGATACTCTCAAATTGACTTTGTTGGACACAGGAAGCTTCTAATAAATATTGTGAAACAACTTTAACTGAGGCTGCCCTTCTAGGCATTTTTGCCTTGATTACCCACTCCCTATCTAAATCACAGCCTTCTGCCTGTCATCTTTTCAAGGCCCAACTGTGGATCCAAACCAGGTGACTATGTGAATATGTTGGAAAGCAAAATGGCATAATACACCTGAGCTTCCATTTTGCTCAGGGCAGTGATTATTAACATGAGAAATCCGTAGTGAGTGAAAAAGCCAGAGTTTCCACAGAACTTATTGCTTACAGCTTTTGGGGCCCCTGGCCTTTGCCAGCTGTTCCACACCTGGACCTGGAGAACAGAAACATCCCGCTTCAATTTATCTTTCCTAGACTTGTTGCTTATGGGACTCAGATGCCAGGTGACAGGGCTCAGAAGCAGCAGCGAGAGTCTCCACCTGCACAGCGCTGAATTCCCCAGAGAGCCCTTGTTCCGACTCTGATGCAGACACCAGCTTTTAACAGTGTGTAAGCTTTAAGTCTAGGGGGGAAAGAGAACTTATACAAAACTCATGTTTTAGTGTGAGAACGTTAGACTAATCTGGAACAGATTGATTAAGTGAGCAGGAAACTGGGGTCTTCTGAAATGTTCAAGGACTTTGTCTTCCATCCGACATGAGTGCACCAAGGAGTTTCTTTTTGAAGCCTTTCTGTTGGATTTCTGGAACTCCAGAGAAGTTTCTTATGCCCCAAAGTTCCGTGAGCTGCATGAAGGTAGTAACCATTTTATCCCCCAAATCATTATACCAGTTGGCAAATATTAGGCACTAAGAAAAGGTTGTTTATCAAATGAATGGGAAAAAATGACAAAAAACATCACCTTTCTGAATTCTAAAAGCACCATATGCATTTTGGTGGTTAAGAGCACAAGGCTTGGAGGGGTAGAACCTAGTTTCAGGTTCTGATAATAGTTCACTCAATTTTAAGGATGTGACCTAATGTAAATCCCTTAAACTCTCCAAGTTTTAATTTGTAAAATGAGGATAACGATAATAATAACTTTCTCATATCACTGTTTTTAGGATTAGATCAGACAATGGATGTATACCAGGGTAGATTTCATCTCCCTTCCTATCCTATACCTGACTTAGCAGCAGCAGCAGCACACCTGAAATTAACACAACATTGTTAAATCAAGTATCAGTGCAGTTCAGTTCAGTTCAGTCGCTCAGTCGTGTCCGATTCTTTGCGACCCCATGAATCGCAGCACGCCAGGCCTCCCTGTCCATCACCAACTCCCGGAGTTCACTCAGACTCATGTCCTTCAAGTCAGTAATGCCATCCAGCCATCTCATCCTCTGTCATGCCCTTCTCCTCCTGACCCCAATCCCTCCCAGCATCAGGGTCTTTTCCAATGAGTCAACTCTTCACATGAGGTGGCCAAAGTACTGGAGTTTCAAAAGCTTCAGCATCATTCCTTCCAAAGAAATCCCAGGGCTGATCTCCTTCAGAATGGACTGGTTGGATCTCCTTGCAGTCCAAGGGACTCTCAAGAGTCTTCTCCAACACCACAGTTCAAAAGCATCAATTCTTTGGCGCTCAGCCTTCTTCACAGTCCAACTCTCACATCCATACTCCAATATAAAATAAAAGGTTTAAAAAAAAAAAGATAGTAAGGGAAATTCAGCCTATATTAGAAAGTGACCCAACCTTCCTCCTGCCTAACTGACAGGAAACTAGCTTCTTCATGGTTCCTATATCACTTACTCACTCTGTGTCACCAATCAACAGGGGCATCCTATTGATGGCTGAACCATCCCCTGTGCTGACCTCAGTATCCCTGTCATCAGTGGGACTTCTCAAATAGCACCAGTCTCATCCATTCCCAAATCCAAAGCCATTTGAAATTCAGTTTGCATCACACGAACCACATCTTCTCTACTTACTGGCAACGGTAGATGAATTACATCAATTTCTCAAAAGAAGCAGAAGTGTTAAATGACAGCATTTAATGCGAGAGTCTACGGAAGAAAACTTCAAGAAGACATGTGGATAGCTCCCTTCTTTGTGGACATTGAGATACAAACATTAGTGAACAAAACTCTCATTCTCCTTCTTAACATCTCATTCCAGATATGATTCATCATTTCAGAAATACTCACATGAATGAGTTTTTGTTTTGTGTTGACAAATATAGAATAACTAGAATTCCAAGATGGCCAGCCTAGGGTATCCAACAAGTCAGTATATCATGTTATAATTGTAACAGAACACACACATACACACGCTGTTGTTGAATAAATCTCTTATTTTACAGCAAAAAAAAAAAAAAAAAGAGAGAGAGAGAGAGAGAGTGAGAGACACGATTCCTATAGGCATGTGGAGTGAGAAAAGAGAGAACAAGGTAAGAAATTACACCAATCAGCCCTGAATGAGAAAAAAGAGGTGGTCTAAGGCAGAGGTTCTGTGCTGACAGAGAGTAAGCGTCAGGACACCATGCTGGACTTTTTACGCTGCTGCGCATTCCATATGGCTGTGATATCCCACTCAAACGCTTGAAGAGCTGACCTTTTATATAATATTTCTTTCTTTTTTCTTCCTCTGTCTTTTTCTTCTTTTCTCTCTCCCTCTCTCTCAACATATGTATACACAAACACAGACACCAACTGCAGCCATACACAAAAAAAGTATATGCGCCCAACAGTGACTATTTTCACAGAAAACTTTGACTCCTCAAACAGTGCACTCAGCTAGGTTAACTTGCTTCCTGGCTAAGCAACGGGATGCTTGATGCAAACTAAGTTCACCAATGAACAATTTTTCTGGATATCTCAGCCAGCTGCAAAGATTTTGTCCTCACAGTTGTTTGTAAGCACCATTATTTCTTACTGGCAACACAATTAGTCCCTGCTGAAACATGCGGAAAACAATCACACATCACATCAGGTTCAGGTTCGTTCAAGGCACCGCTTCTCCTTACCTCAAATGTGAATATGTAGTGGACACGACTGAAGCGACTTAGCAGCAGCAGCCTTTAAAGGTACTACAGGGAGACGTTGGGGGAGGTGACCTGGAGTCTTCTCAATATATTCAGTTGTCAAATATTTTTTTAATCTAGTGAAAGGACGATTTAGACCAGGCATCGATAATACATTTGCTTCTCTGTGTGGCATTGGAATAACACATTGTGCTCTACTTTACCATGGAGATATAGATACTTGCTAAAATTTAGCTCCTCTTGTAGATAAAACATGAAGTTATTTATCTCCCTTCCACTACTGAAATCAACATTTAAAACTCAGTATTTTTTTTTCATTTTTTGCATTATTATGTTTGCATTTTAGCAGGAACTTACTGCTGATACATTGATTTTTTTCTGAAGCAAGATGAAAATCTGTAAGAACCAAACAGTTATTTGGATATCTCAAACTGTAGAGAAAACACTGTGAGTTCATCTTCAGTGAATAGGTTTAGCTTTATCAGTCTCTTCTTTTCCTTCCTTTTAGGCAATGGTGAGGCTAGAGACAGAAAATTAATTAATCAAGCACTTCTCATATTTTTAAATTCAAGTTAAAACAAGGGTAAAATTGTTTCTATGTTTTATTAATTCATTGAATTAGTAATGGAATAGGCTTGGTTTAGACTTATGCAAATTGCTTTCCCATGGAATACCTCTTTCAGATCTCTGCAAGCTTCTTAGTTATTAAAATCATGGTTTAAGGAAAGACCCATTTTCTGGGGAGAGGTGCTACAGTCCCTGGACTGAGAATTGAACTTGAATATGTTAAAGTTCAATCTCAGTATCTCAGCATAGTAAGATCATTCAGAAAGACAAACTGGATGATAGAACCCACCATCCTAAGAAGGTGAATCTCAAACTAAAAGGTGATTTTTCCCTTGTCTCCATTTTAAAAATAACTTTCAAATTGAAAATTTGCATTCAAAAGTAAAACCAAATGTCCTATATATTCCTTTAAAAAATGAAAAGGTCAAGATGGAGTCATGGTAATAAAAGAGATCACAAACAAGCAGAGAGGCTACCTTGTTTCCTGAGAAAATATTTGACAAGGAGCAAGAGGACCAGTTTCTGCATATCTCCTTTACTATCAGACTGTTTTCTGGTGCAATGTTAGAAACCCTTTCTATAACAACTACATGGGGTGAGAAGTGCCATAAAGGCTGACTATATTTGCTCACCTTGTTATTCCATCCTTCAGAACTCTGCCTGTACAGAGTGGGAGAGTAGATGCTTAATGGATGTTTACTGAATGAATAAATGAAACGAAATTGATAGCTGCACAAAGATCAGCCTTCCTTATCCACCCTTCTTCACTTCTGAGACATCAGACTGGAACAGTCTCTTCTTGCTTATACCCAGAATATATAAAGAGCCCTGAAAATTTAATAACAGGGAAAAAAATAACCCATTTTTTAAAAGGCAAAATATTTGAACAGGTACTTCACCAAAAAAGACACAGAAATACCAAATAAGCATGTGAAAAGAAAGTTGTTAAGAAATATAAATTAAAATCAAAATGATATACCACTATGCATCAATTCAAATATTAAAATGCTTAAAAACTGGCAATACCAAGTGCTGACGAACTCTGAAACATTACTGATGGAAATGCAAAATGGTATAGTTATTTTGGAAAACAGTTTAGTGATTTCTATAAAGTTAAACATAAAACCTACCAGAAGTTCCAGTAATCCTGTGCTCAGGTATTTACCTAAGTGTTTTTCTTTTTTTTTTTCCTTCTTGAAATATATCTGATTTACAAAATTTCACAAGTATAGAAAGTTATTCATATATATGTGTGTGTTTTAAAAATTCTTCTCCATTATAGATTAAAATAGCAAAAATAGTTCCCTGTTCTATACAGTGGTCCTTGTTTATTTTATGTATAGTAGTGCATATATGTTATTAATAATTGAAAATTCCCACTTCATTCCTCACCTCCCCTCTTTACTCTTTGATAACCATGTTTGTTTTATATTTCTGTTTGAGAATAAGTTCATTCATATCATTTTTATTTTAGATTCCACATACAAGTGATATCATATGATACTTTTCTTTATCTGACTTAAATCACTTAGGATGAGAATCTCTAGGTTCAACCATATTGCTGCAAATGGCATTACTTCATTCTTTTTTATGGCTCAGTAACATTACATTGTACATACATACACATCTTCACATTGGGCACATATGAAAACATACTTTACTCATCTGTTTGATGGACATTGATTGCTTTCACATATTGACTATTATAAATAGCGCAATAAAGAACATCGAGGTACATATAGCATGTATCTTTTTGAATTATGGTTTTCTCCAGATATATGCCCAGGGTCAGGACTATAAGGAACCTCCATACTGTTTTCCACAGTGGGTGAATCGATCTACATTCCTATCAACCATGTAGGAAGGGTCCCTTTCTCCACACCTGCTCTAGCATTTATCATTTGTACACTTTTTTGATGATGGCCATTCGGTGTGATCACTCACCTAGAGCCAGACATCCTGGAATGTGAACTCAAGTGGGCCTTAGGAAGCATCACTACGAACAAAGCTAGTGGAGGTGATGGAACTCCAGGTTGAGCTGTTTCAAATCCTGAAAGATGATGCTGTGAAAGTGCTACACTCAATATGCCAGCAAATCTGGAAAACTCAGCAGTAGCCACAGGACTGGAAAAGGTCAGTTTTCATTCCAATTCCAAAGAAAGGCAATGCCAAAGAATGCTCAAACTACCGCACAATTGCACTCATCTCACATGCTAGTAAAGTAATGCTCAAAATTCTCCAAGCCAGGCTTCAGTAATACGTGAACCGTGAACTCTCAGATGTTCAAGCTGGTTTTAGAAAAAGCAAAGAACCAGAGATCAAATTGCCAACATCCACTGGATCATGGAAAAAGCAAGAGAGTTCCAGAAAAACATCTATTCCTGCTTTATTGACTATTCCAAAGCCTTTGACTGTGTGGATCACAATAAACTGTGGAAAATTCTGAAAGAGATGGGAATACCAGACCACCTGACCTGCCTCTTGAGAAATCTGTATGCAGGTCAGGAAGCAACAGTTAGAACTGGACATGGAACAACAGACTGGTTCCAAATAGGAAACGGAGTACGTCAAGGCTGTATATTGTCACCCTGCTTATTTAACTTCTATGCAGAGTACATCATGAGAAACACTGGGCTGAAAGAAGCACAAGCTGGAATCAAGATTGTGGGGAAAATATCAATAACCTCAGATATGCAGATGACACCACCCTTATGGCAGAAAGTGAAGAGGAACTAAAGAGCCTGTTGATGAAAGTGAAAGAGGAGAGTGAAAAAGTAGGCTTAAAGCTCAACATTCAGAAAACTAAGATCATGGCATCCGGTCCTATCACTTCATGGGAAATAGATGAGGAAACAGTGTCAGATTTTATTTTTGAGGGGCTCCAAAATCACTGCAGATGGTGACCACAGCCATGAAATTAAAAGACGCTTACTCCTTGGAAGAAAAGCTATGACCAGCCTAGACAATATATTAAAAGCAGAGACATTACTTTGCCAACAAAGGTCTATCTAGTCAAGGCTATGATTTTTCCAGTGGTCATGTATGGATGTGGGAGTTGGACTATAAAGAAAGCTGAGGCTGAAGAACTGATGCTTTTGAACTGTGGTGTTGGAGAAGACTCTTGAGAGTCCCTTGGACTGCAAGGAGATCCAACCAGTCCATCCTAAAGGAGATCAGTCTTGGGTGTTCATTGGAAGGACTGATGCTGAAGCTGAAACTCCAATGCTTTGGCCACCTGACGTGAAGAGTTGACTCATTGGAAAAGACCCTGATGCTGGGAAAGATTGAAGGCAGGAGGAGAAGGGGACAACAGAGGATGAGATGGCTAGATGGTATCACCGACTCGATGGACATGGGTTTGGATGGACTCCAGGAGTTGGTGATGGACAGGGAGGCCTGGCATGCTGTGGTTCATGGGGTGACAAAGAGTCAGACACAACTGAGCAACTGACCTGAACTGAACTGATTCTGATCATGGTGAGGTAATACTTCATTGTAGCTTGAGCTGTTTATACATCTTAGGACATTTGTATATTTTGGAAATTAAGCCCTTGTCAGTGACCATTTGCAAATATTTTCTCCCAATTGCAGGTTGTTTTCTCATTCTGTTTATGATTTCCTTTGTTGTGTAAAAGTTTTTTAAGTTTAATTAGGTTCTGTTTGCTTATTTCTACTCTTGTTTTCATTATTCTAGAAGATGGATCCAAAACATATTGCTGTGATTTATGCCAAAGAGTGCTCCATGGTTTCTTCCAGAAGTTTTCTAGCATCTGGTCTTATAGACACACAGCATAAGACCAGCTATTAAACAGATTCAGTAAAACAGTCTTCACCTCATGCTTTACTGTTTTGCTGTTATCAGTTTATTATCAGTCATATAATATGAGAAATCATCACCAATACTGAATCAGAAAAGGGTAAGGTTTACAAAAATTTGAGCATTGTATTTCTGCTAAAAAGACTACTTTCTGCACATTGACACTTAATCTGATTCTCATAAGTAGTCATGTGATGCTGCTCTATCTACCAAATTCATTTACATAGTAGGAGCCAAACTAGAGAGTCTTCAGCCAGAACATGAGCAAGTGGCAGATCTTTTAGTGAAAGTGAGATCGCTCAGTCGTGTTCGACTCTTTGCAACCCGTGGACTGTAGCCCACCAAGCTCCTCCATCCACAGCATTCTCCAGGCAAGAGTACTGGAGTGGGTTGCCATTTCCTTCTCCAGGGGATCTTCCCGACCCAGGGATCGAACCCAGGTCTCCCACATTGCAGGCAGACGCTTTAACCTCTGCACCACCAGGGAAGCCCTTTTAAGATCTTTTAAGATGCTATGTATCCCCTAGTAGACCATAGTATAGTTGGTGGAACTGACACTGAGGACTGATTCCGATATATGATCACCTGTGCAATGGACACAGAAGTGAAATAGCACCTTTATTCAGTCTTATAACCTCACAGAAAAATGTTCAAATCTTTGGACATCTAACCCTTTTCTGATTCAGAATTGGTGATGGTCTTATGCCACGTTTATACATTTATATCTGCATCTGGTTTCCTTTGACTTACTCAATGCATATGACACATTTGCAAAAGCCCTTGGCTCATTCCATTACTTTGTCTTTCAAAAAGAGCAATATTCTTCATCTCCAAAAATATTAGACCCATTCGTTTTATTTCCTGAGGCTTCCCTCTATTATTGTATTCTTCCTTGAAAAGCAAAATTGGTTTTACAGGCCGATATTCGACATGAAATTCCAGCTGAGGTATTATACATCCTAAAAGATGATGCTGTTAAAGTGTTGTACTCAATATGCCAGCAAATTTGGAAAAGTCAGCAATGGCCACAAGACTGGAAAAGATCAGTTTTCATTCCAATCCCAAAGAAGGGATTCACACTACCATAATTTGTGCTCATTTCACATGCTAGAAGGTCATGCTCAAAATCCTCCAAGATGGGCTTCTGCAGTCCATGAACCAAGAGCTTCCATATGTACCACCTGGATTCAGAAAAGGCAGAGGAACCAAAGATCAAAGTGCCAACATCTGTTGGATCATAGAAAAAGCAAGATAATTTCAGAAAAACATCTACTTCTGCTTCATTGACTACATCTAAGCCTTTTGCTGTGTGTATCACAACAAACTGGAAAACTCTTAACAAACAGGAATAACAGAGCACCTTACCTGTCATCTTAGGAGCCTGTTGCAGGTCAAGAAGCAACAGTTAGAACTGGACATGGAACAACGGACTGGTTCAAAATCGTGAAAGGAGTACACCAAGGGTGTATATTATCACCTTTATTTAACTTATGTGCAGAGTATATCATGTGAAATGCCAGGCTGGATGAATCACAAGCTGGAATGAAGATTGCTGGGAGAAATATCACCAAACTTAGATATGCAGATGATACTACCCTAATGGGTGAAAGTGAAGAGGAACAAAAGAGCCTCTTGATGAAGGTGAAAGAAGAGAGTGAAAATCTGGCTTAAAACTCATCATTCAAAAAACTAAGATCATGGCATCCAGTTTCATCACTTCAAGGCAAATAGATGGGAAAAAAACATAAACAGTAGCAGATTTCTTGGGCTCCAAAATCACTGCAGATGGGGACTGCAGCCATGAAATTAAAACACACTTGCTCCTTGGAAGAAAAGTTATGACAAGGATAGACAGGATATTGAAAAGCAAAGATATCACTTTGTTGACAAAGGTCCATATAGTCAAAGCTATGGTTTTTCCAGCAGTCATGTATGGGATAAGAGAGCTGAACCATTAAGAAGCCTGAGGGCTGAGGAATAGATGCTTTAGAAATATGATGCTGGAGAAGACTCGAGAATCCCTTGGACAGCAAGGAGATCAAACCAGTCAATCCAAAAGGAAATCAACCCTGAATATTCATTGGAAAGACTGAAGCTGAAACTCCAATATTTTGGCCACCTGATGCAGAGAGCTGACTCATTGGAGAAGACCTTGATGCTGGAAAAGATCGAGGGCATGAGGAGAAGAGGGCGACAGAGGATGAGATGGTTGAATGGCATCACTGACTTAATGGACATGAATTTGAGCAAACTCCAGGAAATAGTGAAGGACAGGGAAGCCTGGCATACTGCAATCCATGGGACTGCAAAGAATCAGACAACTTAGAACCGAATAGACGAAAATTCTACATGGGGAACACTGGTGATTTCATTTCCAGCTTTAAAAAAAGGTTTGATTTTTTAAAAAATCAAGATATATAGTATTAAAAGTGTTGACATTTCTATTAACAAGGAATTATTTTAATTTTAATTGTATGAACTGGATATATATGGCTTATTTCTTAATTCTTTGGACTTGCACTATAGATCTTTGCTTGAAAGTAGGATTGATAAAGGTTGTCTATTTACATATCACCTAAAAAATTAACTAAGTAAAAAAGAAATTATAATTAACTCTTGGTTTTACTTGTATCTTGAAGATTTAAAACCACTTTTGGATAAACCTAATGCATGTTCCTTAGTAAGTATATATTTTTTTCTATGCCAATAACATAGTTTACTTGTCATAACTAGGAATAGCCTTAATATGGTCCTACTATTTGATTACTATAAAAATGAATTACATAAAGAACAAACAAACAAACAAAAATGAATTACATAAGCTAAAGAATTCTGAGATCCAAATCATCACTTTTGGCAAATGTTCTCCTAAATTTGATTTGCTTATGTCAAGCAGTTCCAATTGCAAGTCAAAATTATTAATTGAATTCATTTTGCACCTAATTTATCCCAGTGCATTCCCTGCTTGTGCTAAGTTGCTTCCGTCGTGTCTGACTTGGTGTTAACACTATGGACTGTAGCCAGCCAGGCTCCTTTGTCCATGGGATTCTCCAGGCAAGAATACTGGAATGAGTCGCCATGCCCTTCTCCAACAAATCTTCCCGACCCAGGGATCGAACCCACATCTTCTGTGTCTCCTGCACTGGCGGGCGGGTTCTTTACCACTAGCGCCACCTGGGAAGGATTTACTAGGATGTTGCATTGCTTAAAATAACCTCTCTGGCTGGAATATGCAGGTGATGATAACTGGTTTACACATTTTCTAGGTAAAACTATTGTAGATATACTCCAAAAAATTAAAATGCAGGGCCTCAGTGGCCCATTCTTCTTGAGGTTTTGGTGGAAACCAGAACTGTTTTCTAAAGAAGACCTTGCCATTTTTTGCAGATACTACCTTGATGTATCTTGGTCTAGCATTTATTTAGGCACAAATACCGATTTGATTCCTGAATGAAATTATTGATTACTGAGACATATGATTCTGTTAGTTGGATAATAAGCAATCTTTATTTCAGATTTTTGTCAGAAAAAATAATCTCAAGCTTTCTGATACTCTTCATTCATAGGGAAAAAATATTATAAAGTTAAAGGAATAATCCTGAATGTTATAATGTTGACAGTGTTTATCTCTAGATTTTAGGATTATAAATGGTAGTGTTTATTTGCAAGTTCCTGTTGGGTTAGGTTTTTTCCTACTTGTGTGCCCCTTGTGTAATAACCCCCCCATATTCATTAATAAAAGGATTTTGATTTTCTCCTTCTTGCTCCCTGGTAATAATTAGTATGTGACTTGGAACCTACAAGTGGGAATCTGAGTGTGAATTTAATCTAGAACAAGAGACTCGATGTCTAAGGAGCTATTGGGATTAATGCTATATTTTACAGTGCTGGGGTCTGCTCTGTCTGCTGTGACGCATTAGTATCACCTGGGCTGGTCAGAAGGGCAGACTCTGGCCCCACAGTAGTCCTAGTGAGCTAGAACCTGTAGGAGAACAAGATCCACAGGTGGTTTGCATGAACATTAAAACATGCCTCACCAGTGGCTTCCCCGTGGCTCAGAGGTAAAGAATCCACCTGCAATGCAGGATCCGCAGGAGATGTGGGTTCATTTCTTGGGTGGGAAGATCCCCCAGACGCGAGCAGGGTAACCCACTCCAGTATTCTTGCCTGGAGCATCCTATGGACAGAGGAGCCTGGCTGGCTGCAGTCCATAGGGTCACAGACTCAGACATGACCGAAGTGACTTAGCACAACCACACTCTCCCTCGTGTTCTGCGGTGGGGCCACAGCATCTGGCCAGGCTATTTTGGGTATAAATATTATTGGATTTTCTTCTTCCTTGCCCTCTGGATCAGCCCTTGTTCCTACTCTTTTCAGCCTGATCACATTAATTTTGTGAGTTCTTGATATTCTTTCAATAATGTTGCTTTTTGCTTAAGATAGAGTCAGTTTCTATTACTTGTAATCAAGAAAAGTCCTAATTGATGCACAGGTTAATACTTTTAAAAGTGTCTCTAGCATTTCTAAATTTTCTATGATGTCCATACAGTACTTTTATAAACAGTGAAATTTTTTAAAAATAATTTTTTTAATGTATGCCTGCTTGAAACCAGAGAACTATGAATTTAGATCACATTGCTTTGGTCCTTAATATTTAAATAATATATATATATTTTAAAATCTCCATTGTATTTTGGTGTTATGCCCTCTGCCAGTAGTGAGGGGTAAATCAGAAAGTTTTGTGTGGCATTTGCTGTTGTTTTTGAAAGGATGTTTTTGAGGATATTAATCATGACTTTTACAGTATCCTCTTTCTGAGGATGCACTGTACTCTGTAATCTTAAATTATGGTCAAAGATTTATGAGCCCTCTCTGGCTGAATTTGTAATCCACCCAATTTTCTTGGTCTTACTGTATGCATTCTAAGATTGTTACTCCCTGGGCTTCATTTCACTACCCTGACCCTTCTCCTTCTGTTCTAATTGTGTGTTAAATATATATATATATTAGTTTCTAACTATATACATAGTTTCTGTTTTATCATAGGAAGTGGTTAAATTAATGAAACAATGAATGTATTGAATAGCCCAAAATAATTATTAAACATTCTATCACATACTTCAGAATATCAGCGATGAAAGCAACTACTCTTCCCAAGCCATTTCTCGCCCTGACAACTCTCTATGATCCAGTATTAATCACCAAGAATTGAGGCAAACTGGCAAGAGATGGAGGGAGAAGCCTAAACAGAGCTGTGGCCTGTTATCTGATTTAGATAACTAGGGCAGGGCCTAGCGGGTGTGGATCGTGAGAGGGAAAAGCAAGGGAAGAGATGGGGAATGGAGAGCATCCTTTTGCGGAAATGGCCAGCTGTTCCTTCCTGTGGGGAAGATGACATTTGATACTGCCACCTGATGTCTCCCAGGATGCTCTGTAATATACATGTTTAGGCCAAGGGATTATTCAAGAGGCTTAAAGAAATTCTATGCCCATTACCAATGTATAAATGCTCATTGGATTTTTATGATTGCTAATCCCTACTATGACCAGGACTCATTATGGTGGTAATGGCTACTCTCCCAGGGCACAGTTTATCATTTGCCTGCATTCTATAAACAAGCCCCTACCCAGAACTGGTTAAAGATGCTTTTATAATTCACATTATTCTGCTACAGCATCTCTGAACCTCTAACCCTAACCCTAACCCTAACCCTAACCTATCTGCTCTTTTGCTTTCAATCCAATAGCCATATAGAATGAATCAATAAAAAATAATTGTTAATATTTACTTTTCCTGCGGCAAGCATTTAGTATTTATTAACTCATTGGATGGGCTTCCCTGGTAGCTGAGCTGGTAAAGAATCCACCTGCAATGCAGGAGACCCCAGTTGTATTCCCGGGTCAAGAAGATCCCCTGGAGAAGGGATAGGCTACCCACTCCAGTATCCATGGGCTTCCCTCGTGACTCAGATGGTAAAGAATCCACCTGCAATGCAGGAAACCTGGGTTGGTTCCCTGGGTTGGGAAGATCCCCTGGAGGAGGGCATGGCCACCCATTCCAGTATTCTTGCCTGGAGAATTCTAGAGGATCCTGGATGGAGGATCCTGGCAGTCCATGGGGTTGCAAAAAGTTGAACAAGGCTGAGTGACTAAGCCCATCACGACACAGCACAACTCATTGCATCCTCACAAAACTACAAGATAGGTAGATACTATGATGTTGCCTCCTTTTTTCCAAACAAGAAACTAAGCAGAAGCTAAGCAAATTGCTCAAGGTTACACAGTAGTGGTAAAATTGCTGGGACTGGACCCCCAGAGTCTGTGTACTTCATCCCTTTCCTGTGATCATGTCACTGCTGCACATTGTACAGGAGACAGCACAGGTTTTACTAACTCACCATCTGGGAATTTGCTATTGTTTACTACACTCTTTCCACTGGAATTCACCCTTGTACTCTAACGATGGTTTTTACTCATAGCCCTTGCTCAGACTTCTTCATTTCCCCCAAGCAGAAGGCCAGCAAGATCCTGCGAGAGCCACTGGCTATTCAAGGAGTTCTTAAAAACTCTCTTTTAGCATGCCAAAGAGCAATATAAAGCATACAGCGACAGGCACCAGGTCTCAGGAGAGAAAATCTGACAGTGAGATACCATCTGTTTCCACTCCTATCTTCTATAGACCATCTGTTCTTGCTCAAAATACTGCACAAATGAAACTTAGGGTCATTTAAGGTCAGAGGAATCATCAACCTCTCAACTGTGTCTATCCACACTCTCCCCCTGTCTTCTCCTGCTCATCTCGCCCGGTTTATCAAGGCCCCACATTTCCCTGCCCAAGTCTGCATCCAGCCTCAACAACTAGATGGACAATCTAGTTGGAAAATGTGGCATGGGGATTACTGGATTCCCAGCAGTGTGAAGGCTGACTCCAGCAGCTGGTAAAATTGAAAGCATGGAGGTGAAATTTTAAGCAAGGAAACCTTCCTCCCACAGTAAACAAGGGGTCAAAATTTGAATGCTTGGTATTATCTTGCATAGGGAAGAAGTGTTGAAAGGAGGGATTGTGCCTATTCCACTCCTGGCTACATAAACCCTGCTCCCACTCATACTTTTGCTGACCACCCTCCTAAAAAAAGTGAAAAGTGAAAGTCTCTCAGTCCTGTCTGACTGTTTGCAACCCCAAGGATTATACAGTCCATGGAATTATCCAGGCCAGAATACTGGAGTGAGTAGCCATTTCCTTCTCCAGGGGATCTTCCCAACCCAGGGATCTAACCCAGGTCTCCCGCATTGCAGGCAGACCCTTTCCCAGCTGAGCCACAAGGGAAGCCCAGTAACACTGGAGTGGGTAGCCTATCCCTTCTCCAGCGGATCTTCCCGACCCAGGAATCGAATCAAACCGAGGTTTCCTGCATTGCAGGCAGATTCTTTACCAATGAGCTATCAGGGAAGCTCCCCAAGCTATCAGGGAAGCTATCAAGGGCTGACTCCCCTGCAGCACCAACCCCCTCAAAGAAAAAAAATCTAGTCTCAAAATGTAGCTCAAGTCCAAACCAATTACCAGGACCTTCCTTGTCCACAAGTCCCCTTCTATTCTTCTGCTTGCTCCCAGCCCCTTTTACTCATTACCTTCCTGCTATATAATGGCAGATCTGCCCCCCAATACCAAACACTGCCTCCGGCCCTGCCAGAATGTGGTCCTGTCTCAGATGGATTCTTCAGGAGGTCAGGTTGAGATTAAATTTATTAGCAGTCAACATCTGGGAAGAGAAGGAGAAGAAACAGGATTCTGGGCTGGGCCTCCGCCCAGAATCTGTTCTGATCTGAAGACAATGAACTCTTGCACAGTGAGTTCTATTCTGCCTTCAGATGCATCACTGTGAGCTATTAGAAAGGACTTAGGATTGGTTAGAGTTTCCTATGATTTTCATTTCTCTCATCTTCACTTGGGGTTTTCTTCATACCTACTTTCTTAAAGAATTCTGAGTTTTCCCCCTTTCTGAAGCTTTCTTTTAGTTCTATATGCTTAGATGGAGCACTTTCTTAGCTCTGAAATGACTCTTTTAAAAAAACTGGTTCAATGCATCTCAAACTTTTTCACCAAAGAATTTCTGACTTTAGAGAATTCCTGGTAATCCCAAAAGGATAACTTAGAGCTGCTTTCTTTAGGCACAGACTTCCTTTAAAGTCTCTGTATTCTACCTTAAAAATTCATGTAAACTTTGAATTCTACTCAGTAAGCTATATGTGCTAGTTTTAATATTAAAATAGTGTTTTAAATTACTAGTGAGTAAATTTATTCAGGAAGATGTACCACTTTTTGCATCAGTCTATGTACCTTCTGAAATAATCTTGCATATATTAGCTTCAATTTCATAGAACCAAGAGGTTATACTTCTGTAGCTTGGTATAAATTTCTTATAGCATGTTAAGAATGAACATTTAGAATATAATTTTAGACCAACTTACATGCACTGAATTGAGTTTTCACAATACTCTATATTTTAATGTGCCTTCAAATTGAATTTAAAAATGAAAAATATCAACATATACTTTCTAAGGGAATGGAGAGATTTTGCCATCAAATTGTAAATCAGATGCTCAATTCAATTAGATAGGTATAAATAATCTCTCCAGGTTGTAGTGTGCAATCTGGAAACACAGTTTAGACACGATTCTTTAAAAGCATTTATGTGAGCAAGTAAAAGCAATACATTTTACGGTTTTAGTGTTTGATGGCTTGGTTTAAAATATAATTTGTAGACCCAGAATCTTCAGAAGTATCTAAATATCAAGACTTCTGAGTCTATAGAAACACATAAAATCAGATCATTTTGGGCAATTTTCATTACATTAAAAAAAAATTGTTACAAGAATTAAGCAACATTCATTCAACAACTGTTTAAAATTGTTGAGTTCCAGGAAAAAACTAAGAGGAAGGCAAGCAATCTTTCTTCCAGGTAGCATATTTTGAAGAAGAGAAGGCAGATACAACAGAATTTAAAGTGGTAATCTTTAGCAATAATCTAAAGCTCAGGTATTCTGAAATCTTGATAAATGTAGATCCAGGTACTTTGATAATTACTCAGATGGGGGAAGACTTAAAGTGCTCTTGTAGACACTGAGTAGCTTTAACTGAGATATATGCTTAAATGTATGACCCCTCCAGGCCTGTTTATAAACAGTTCAGGGACATATCTAAAGGCAAGTCTAAAGCTGTTTTCCAAAAACTATACAGTTAAGTACATATTAAGTATTCACTTATTGTGCAAGTACTCTGGAGGTTATGAGGCAAAATAATCTCACAGATTTGATTTTCTTATTCTCATACTCAACTACCCACCTACTGTGAAAAGACTGTTCCCTAATAAGTTGTGCAGTGGTGCTCAGACTTAATGCCTGAACAGTCTCTACCATTTTATGTGGTATTTTATTTATTCGATCATTTATTCTGAGAACCTGCTTTATGTCATGCACTGTTTAGATCCTGAGTATATAG
This sequence comes from Aepyceros melampus, assembly GCA_006408695.1. Classification (NCBI taxonomy): domain Eukaryota; kingdom Metazoa; phylum Chordata; class Mammalia; order Artiodactyla; family Bovidae; genus Aepyceros; species Aepyceros melampus. The sequence goes on along the minus strand of SJXQ01003583.1, from coordinate 34,783 downwards.
CAAAAATAAATAAATAAAACTCTATCCCCTCATTCTTTGAGGTCTACCACTTTAAAAAAAAATCAGATAGATCAATGATACATAGATAGAAAGTGAAAATGGCTATAAAATAGCATATTTATATAGAGAAAAACAGAATTGACTTCTTTGGATAGTATGTGCAGGAAAGGTCTTTCCAAGGTGGATATATTTAATCCACCTAAAAGGAAAGGGAGTTGGCCCTGTGAAGAATCAGGGAAAAAGCAGTCACGCCCCACGAAACAGTGTGTGTGTGTGTGTCTCTTGGAATGTCTGAGGAACAGAAGGAAAGCCAGTGTGGCTAAGGCACCATGAATGCGGGAAGGAGTTCACGCGGAGGGTGAAGGTGGCCAAGCAAAAGGAAGCTCTGAACTCATTTTAAGTATAATAGGGTACCATTTAAGGGCCTAAGGGAAATGATATGCTATAACATATATTTTTAAGCTGCTGACTCAATGGACATGAGTTTGAGCAAGCTCCGGGAGCTGGTGATGGACAGGGAAGCCTACAGTGCTGCAGGAATCAGTACAATGTATCTGTAGAGAATAGATTTAGAAAAGAAAATACGGTGCAGGGAGTCCCATTTCACATGTTATTGACCTAGCTCCAGAAGCTTGATTGTGACTTGGACCAGGGTATAAAAAATAAAAATACTTTGGGGACATATTTTAGCATTATTGACCTAACTTGAAGAGGGGAGAGAGAGACTGGCTCTAATAATATTTTTTAGTTGGGAGTCCATTTACATGGCATCAAATACTATGGTAGGAAAATTTGGTTGAAGGGAATCCCTCAAATTGTTTTCAACCTGTTAAGTTTGCAGTGCTTGGGAAACTACCAAACAGAAATATAAAAGATAGAAAATTATATACACAAAACTAAAGAAAATGCGGCTTGAGGTCTACATTTGGAAGTCAGCGGCATAAAGCTGGTATTTAAAGCAGTGGGAATTGACGAGTTCACCGAAAGTGTGTAGAAAGAGCGAAAAGGCTTCTGAAAAAATAGTAACACTTAAGTGTTGAATAGAGCAGGAGAAAACAGTAAATGATGCTTCTAAAAAGCCAAAGATAGTAGTAAAAGAGTCAGAATTAGTGTCATCACAAAACAGGGTCAACTATTTGAGGTAGAACAGAGTGATCAACACCATTGACCACTTCTGAAAGAGCTAAGGAGTAGATATAAAGCTTATTCTATTGGGTTTATTAACATGGGCTTCACTTGTACCCTGATAAAAGCAAAATCAGTAGAGAACACAGGCTGAAGCATATTAGGGCTGTCCGATGAGCGAATGGAAAGGGAGGAGGCACAAGAGAACAAAGGCTGGAATGCCAGGAAGCTATTTTGAGACAGTGACATGTTAACCTGTCTGGTCAATGTCTGTGTGTATTGTTTAGCATCAGGTGACAGAACTGGATGGGAAAGAGTGAGATCAGATTGGTGGAATGTGACTGCATAGTGGGGGATTATTATAAGTCTTAGTAATAATAGCATATTGTCCTCAGTTAGGTACAATAGCTATTCTGCGATTCAATAGGTTTGTGACTATGGACAAATTAGTAAGCCTCTGTCTGCCTCAATTTTCTCATCAATAAAATAAGACATAAAAAAAAATCTGCCTCAAAATCTCTTTGTGAAGACTTGATGAGGTGATATATACAAAGAGCTTTGCATAGCGTCTGTCTCTATTAAATATTCACTAACTAGAATTATATTATCATTAGTAGTAGTAATAGCAGTAGTAATAGTAGTATATATAACTAAAAATTAAATATCTGTGATACTAAAACAAAGAGATTCCACTGTTTAAATTATAGTCATTGGACTCTTAGCCTTCAGAAGGAAAGAATATTTGAGAAAGTTTTAGTTCAGTTCACTCACTCAGTCGTGTCCGACTCTTTGCAAACCCATGGACTACAGTGTGCCAGGCTTCCATGTCCTTCACTATCTCCTGGAGTTTGCTCAAACTCAAGTCCATTGACTTGGTAATGCCATGCAACCATCTCAGCCCTGTCATCCCCTTCTCCTCCTGCCTTCAATCTTTCCCAGCGTCAAGGTCTTATCTAGTGAGTCAGCTCTTAGTATCAGATGGCCAAAGTATCTGAGCTTCAGCTTCAGTATCAGTCCTTCCAATGAATTTCCTTGAGGATTGACTAGTTTGATCTCCTAGATGTCCAAGGGACTCTCAAAGAGTCTTTTCCAACACCACAGTTTGAAAGCATCAATTCTTTGTTATTCAGCCTTGTTTATGGTCCAACTCTCACATACATACTTGACCTCTGGAAAAACTGTAGCTTTGACTATATGGAATTTTGGTGATAATAAATAACCCAATCAAAAAATGGGCAGCAGATTTAAATAGACATATCTCTAAAGAAAACATATAGATTGCCAAAATGGTGTTAATTATTACAGAAATGCAAATCAAATCTGTAATGAGGTATCATTCACAGCAGTGAGAATGGCCATCATCAAAGCATCTATAAATAGTAAATGCTGAAGAAGGCGTAGAGAAAAGGGAGCCCTCCTACACTGTTGGTGAGAATGCAAATTGGTACAGCCATTATGGAGCATAGTATGGCGGTTCCTTTAAAAACTATGTTCTTGCTGTTGTTCAGTTGCTAAGTTGTGTCCAACTCTGCGATCCCATGGACTTCAGGACAAGCTTCCCTGTCTCCTGAACTGGCAAGTGGGTTCTTTATAGTGCCACCTGGGAAGCCATATATGGTACACGCTGCTGCTGCTGCTAAGTTGCTTCAGTCATGTCCGACTGTGCGACCCCATAGACAGCAGCCCACGAGGCTCCCCCACCCCGTCCCTGGGATTCTCCAGGCAAGAACACTGAGTGGGTTGCCATTTCCTTCTCCAATACAGGAAAGTAAAAAGTGCAACTGAAGTCACTCAGTCAGGTCTGACTCTTAGCGACCCCATGGCCCACCAGGCTCCTCTGTCCATGGGATTTTCCAGGCAAGAGTGCTGGACTGGGGTGCCATTGCCTTCTCCAATGTGGTATATACAATCAAATATTACTCGCATCAAAAAAAGAACAATGTAATGTCACTTGCAGCAACACGTCTGGACTTATGCATCATCATACTGAGTGAAAGAAGTCAGAGAAAGACAAATATCATACAATATCACTTCTATGTGGAATCTAAAAAAGAATTTTACAGATGATCTTATTTATAAAATAGAAATAGAGTCACAGATGTAGGAAACAAACTTATGGTTGCCGGAGGGGAAAGGTGAGGGGATAAACTGAGCAATTAAGATTGACACATATATAATACTATATGCAATATAGGTGATTAATAAGGACCTACTCTATAGCACAGGGAACCCTACTCAGTACTCTGTAATGACCTATGGGAAAGGAATCATAAAAAAAGAATCTACATAAATTTATATGTATAACTGATTCACTTTACTGTATACCTGAAGCTAACACAACATTTTAAATCAACTATATTCTCATGAAAGGAAGAAAAACAACAAGGCAATAAACAAACAATTTTGAAAGGATGGATAAAGTGGGGAAAATCTGTCTACCACAAAAGCAGAAAACGATATTAGTTTTAACTCTGCTTCTGACAAGGCCAAGTGATCTTAAGGAAGCCTATTCAACACTCTTTGAAATAATTTTACTCATCTATTAAATGAAGATATACTGAGCTATTTCTTAGTTATATTCAACTTCTAAATTCTATAATTAAAACATTCATGAAGCTTGCAAAACTATGAATAAAATGATAATGCAGAAACGCCTAGATATGCCAAACACATACTTTATTGTGAGTAAAATGCCAGCTATCTCCAGTTATATTTTCATATAAAATATAAGAATACATATTTATATATTTGACTTGCTTATTAAACCCACAAATTAAAATTACATTTATAGGATTGGAGCTTATTAAACAGAGCTGGAAATATGGTAGCTACTATTCACATGCTGAGTTTTCAATTAAATTAATTAAAAGTATAGTTATTCAGTTATACTTATTATACTTCTACTACTCAGTAGCCACATGTGGCTCATGGCAGATATAGAACATTGTATAATTTCACAAAGGTTATTGAGCAGTGCTAATTTAGAGTATTCACCATTCCTTTTATATTCTGGACATATTTCATGGGATAGTTCTTTTGCTGCCTTCAACTTCCAAAATAGTACTAGCAAATGACCAAACCTGGAACAGATGCTAGAGTGTCCTCTGAGAAAACACGGCACCATTAAATTGTCATCTCCTCCTAATATTTGTTAAAATTTTTCTTGGGATACACACCTGAACAGTACTTTTTAATCCAGAATGGTCAATGATAATTCTTCCTGAAATGTTATTCTTTAATTTGAAGCAGTATTTTAAATGATTTCACTATTTGCTTTCTTTTAATTGAATCTATAAAGCATAACATAAAATTCTGAAGTTCTATAAGGGAAATCAGAAGTTGAAGAACAAATGCTGTCATCACAAATGCATTTGGAAAAAAATTTTATAAACCAGGGATGAGATATAATCTCATTTGCTTCAGACTCTGGCAAAAGCCAGTCGTGACTAATTAACTCAGAGTTGTTTTTATTTTGGTTGCATGGGACAGACCTGTTAATAGAAACAATATATAAATCAAGAAGATCCAGAGAAGGATATTGAATATTGGTAGCAGTAAAAGGGGAAGGCTGTCAAGAACTAAAGTTTACAAAAATCATCTTTCCATAAGAGATAAAAACTTGTTGTAGACAGATGCTTATAAGACCCCAGCTTTGTTGAAGAGGACAGCTTTATAAATAGATGCACAATAGCAGCAGCCAGCTGTTCAAAATAATTGCCAGGAGATATTTGGTGATGACAACCTGAAGAAAGTCATCAATGCAATTATTTCACACCAGATCAGTCCAGCAGATCTGCTGAGCCCTCTTGTTGTGAGTGAGTGTAACACTCACTGTTCTTGGGATGCCAATGTTGCTCGCTCATTTATTCTATAATAAACAATGATTTTAATCGTGATTATATTGTTGCATAATTATTAGTAATTAAATCAGGGACAATTAACTCATTGGGTTAAAGTTTCAAATATGGAGGCTAAGTTTCAATACACGTATGTCTATAGAGAAATTCTCTGTCCCAGCATAAAACACTAGGTTTGTATCTCCAGTCATTTCAGGAAAGCATACCAGCTGGCTGTAAGTCAAGACAGTGTCCTATTGTTAATGTCTTAATCATTGTATCATGACGTAGAAGAATTTCCCACTAGTTCTATAAACTTGATCAGTGGTTTCTTAAATGCATTTATTTTATAACTACTAGTGTTCATCATTCATTTCCTTTCATTACCTCTTGAATGACCTGCATTTTTTTCTTTTCAATGCTTTTAATGCTTTCTTTTCAAAAAACCAGATTAGTTATATAACTATCCATTTCTATGGTTCAACCACAGTTTCATGAACTTTTCAGTTCTTCCTGGGACTTTTGTGCTAAAATTTTGTATTATTTGATTCACATGCTAATAACACTTTTCATGAGACTTTTGCAATATAGTGTTTCATATGAGGCTTAAACAAGTGTTTTTGGAAGATCTACTTTCCCTTTGAAAAAATCAGATTTTCATGAACCAACATCATGAAGCAGATATTCAAAGGTTAAAATATAAATTTTATTCACTCAACAAGTGTTAACTCAATGATAATTATGTGTGTAGTGGAGATAAAGGTATGAAATTCTAGTGGAGAGTTCTATTAACTAAGTAAAATTAAATGGTATTTCAAACTTTAAATTGTGCAAAAGCAATGAGGCTTTAAACTTTAAATTGATGATGGAACAATTTATTTACCTGTAGTTTTGGCATATCTTGCTCTTACCAACATCTCTTTCTCTAGATACTATTCCCTGAATAAATGCTTTGGTTTGGGGGATATTGATTACATTAACACACACTTCTTGAGCATCCATTATATGCAAGAAACTACTGTGAGATATAGAGCAAAAGAAGTAAAATGACTGTTCTATTATTAAATAGGGGCTAAATAACTGGCGAGATAGACTATGGTGATGCATAGTTAAGATAACAATTCTTAATTTACTTATATATTTAAGCCAGGCTAATCAAAACCTCAGCAACAGTTTTTTGTAGAAATTGACAAGTTAGTTCTAAATTTTATATGGAAATGCAAATGATCTAGGGAATATCTACTCTAGACCTTTCGTATGCATATGTAGTTATGTATTTCACATACAAATAACATAATGCTAGGAGATACGTCTGGGGAAGGAAATGGCACCCACTCCAGGACTCTTGTCTGGAAAATCCCATGGACGGAGGAGCCTGGTGGGCTGCAGTCCATGGGGTCGCTAGGAGTCGGACTTGACTGAGCAACTTCGCTTTTCACTTTCATGCATTGGAGAAGGAAATGGCAACCCACTCCAGTGTTCTTGCCTGGAGAATCCCAGGGACAGAGGAGCCTGGTGGGCTGCTGTCTCTGGGGTCGCACGGAGTCGGACACCACTGAAGCGACTTAGTAGCAGCAGCAGCAGGAAATATCTCTAGAGTTAAAAATTTTAGAAGGCAAGAGATAATTATTTTAATCATATTTTCAATGGTCATTTACTTCTTCTTGCCATAGTTGATAAAATAATTAGATACCTTTTTTTCTATCATCTTTCCTCTGCAGCCTTCTAATTTTGATGGCAATATTATCTTTACACAAGATTTATAAAAGTTTCATTCTGTTCTATTACTGTAAGTACATAGTTGCTTAGTTTTAGTTCTATATTTAGTATGATTTAATGTTCATCAATAATACTTTCACCTCAGCTTTTTATTTTGTTGTATCACTTGGCTGGCTGGATTCCATCTTAGAATAATTTTTTTCAATAAGAAAAACATTTTCAATAATTTTTTCATAGATTCAGTACTTCTTGAGTTCCTGCATTTTTGTTGTTTGTTGTTTAGTTACCAAGTTATGTCCAACTCTTTTGGGACTCCATAGGCTTTCCAAGGAATTTTCCAGGCAATATAAACTTCATTGCAAACCAATAAAATAAGTGTAATGATCTCCGTTGAACAGGTATAAATAGTGATCAAAGAAATAAAGCAAATTCCCATTATCATGTAATTATTTAGCATAAACAGTATTAAAACACAGATTTGTTTGAGTCCAAAAGCTATGATCTATTTGTTATGTATCCCAGTCTCCCATGGGCTAGAAATATTTTCACGATATGCAGCATTTAGTCGTCCTTCCTTCCTTCCAACAAAGATCTACAGCAATAAATACAGAAAAGACTGCGTCTGCCCAGAGTATGAGACAGAAGTCTAAATGGACAGCTTCTAAATGGAGAGACAAACTGAGCTGGACTTTGAATAACAAGTAACTTCATTAGGTAGAGGAGCTAGAAATGGCATCCTAGGCAACTAGCGCAGCATAAAAAGGCGTGGAGACAGGCATTGCAGGAAATGGTAAATGGTCCTGAGAAGGGTGATCAAAAGCGGGAAGACTGGTAGTCATTTAGGTCAGATTGCAAAGGCTTTGAAGATGGTGGTAAAGAACATAACAAAAGACTCTTTATTAGCCAGGACTCGCTAGCAATTATCTTTATTGAATAGTCATAAGCTTCCAGGCACAACACAACCAAATCATCAAAATCAACTGGATTTACTCAGTATGAGAGTGTCTAGGTCCATGTTGCTGCAAATAGCACTATTTTGTTCTACTTTATGGCTGAGTGATATTGTATTGTACATATGTGCAACATCTCCCTTAGACACGCCTCTGCTGATGGACATTTAGGTTGCTTCTATATCCTTGCTATCGTGAATAATACTTCAGTGAACATTGGGATGCATATATCTTTTTCAATTATGGTTTTCTCCAGATATATGCCCAGACGTGCGATTGCTGAATCATATGGTAACTCTCTTTTCGGTTTTTTAACGAAACTCCATACTGTTCTCTCTAGTGACTGTACCAGTTTGCATTCCCACCAGTAATGTAGGAGGGTTCCCTTTCTTTCACATCCTCTATAGCATTTACCGTTTGTAGATTGTTCGATGATGGCCATTATGATTAACTGGATTTACTCAGTATGAGAGTGTCTAGGTCCATGTTGCTGCAAATAGCACTATTTTGTTCTACTTTATGGCTGAGTGATATTGTATTGTACATATGTGCAACATCTCCCTTAGACACGCCTCTGCTGATGGACATTTAGGTTGCTTCTATATCCTTGCTATCGTGAATAATACTTCAGTGAACACTGGGATGCATATATCTTTTTCAATTATGGTTTTCTCCAGATATATGCCCAGACGTGCGATTGCTGAATCATATGGTAACTCTCTTTTCGGTTTTTTAACAAAACTCCATACTGTTCTCTCTAGTGACTGTACCAGTTTGCATTCCCACCAGTAATGTAGGAGGGTTCCCTTTCTTTCACATCCTCTATAGCATTTACCGTTTGTAGATTGTTCGATGATGGCCATTATGATCAGCGTGAAGTGATACCTATTATGGACTGTGCAGTGCTGAGTCGCTTCAGTCATGTCCGACTGTTTGTGACCCTATGGACGGTAGCTCATCAGGTTCTTCTGTCCCTGGGGTTGTCCTGGAAGAATACTGGAGTGGGTTGCTGTGCCCTCTTCCAGATCTTCCAGACCCAGGGATCAAACCTGCATCTCTAATGTCTCCTACATTGGCAAGCGGGCTTTTTACCACTAGTGCTACCTGGCAATAGTTTGAAACCTATTCTGTGTGGAACCTAAAAAAAAAAAAAAAGAGAGAGAGACTATAAATGAATTTATCTACAAAACCAAAATAAGAGTTACAGATGTAGAAAATAAGCTTCAGGTTACTGGGAAGTAAGGGAGGCAAGAGGGATATATTGGAAGACTGGAATTAAAATATACACACTGCTATATAAAAAATAGACAACTAATAAGGGCCTACTGTATTATAGAGGGAGCTCTGCTCAATACTCTAAGGGCCTATATGAGAAAAGAATCTAAAAGATAGTAGACGCATGTATTTGTATTACAAATTCACCTTGCTCTGCATCTGAAACAAACACAGACTGTAGATCAATTATTCTCCAACAAAATTTTTAAAAATCAACTGAGTTCAAAAAACAAATGAACTCCCAAACCAGAAACTGAACAAGTATCAACCATTATCTCAACTCTATAGGGCAGATCACCTTTAAGAATGGGCAACAATCATGGAATTTCATGAATGTCCAATGAAATTTTGATAATTTGAGAATCAATAATATCAGCAGTTACACAGAATAATGTTTTGTGGATTGCTAGGAAAATAAACAACTCACAGGGAAGCAACCAAGATCATATCGTATCATGAATTTTCACTTTCAACACAGTACTAATTAGATGTGGGAAATGTAGTGGCCTTTAAGACATCTGACTCATGTCACTTTCAGGCTGAAATGTCTTAACAGTTTATTTTTCTAACTTGATCATAATCATACTACTTTGGCAGCTGTGTGGAAATGTCTAGAATTGCCGCAGTTTTCATCATTGATTTATTCTTGGTTTTTTATGTAAATTTTTAAAGAGCTGGGATAAAAATCGTATTGGTTACATATGACAGTCACACATCAGTACATCTCTCTTGTTAAAATGTTAAGTGAAATGCATGCTCAGGAACTTCTTTCTTGTAGCCATGGTTTGTGTGGGTGCATGCTTTTTTCGCTTTTTTCTCCAGGTTCATGAAGTCCACGTCTGTCCATAGACATGCTTCAGGGGATCAATAAATGCCCCCAGTTACAAGCAAAGTGTTCTACATTTTCCAAGAATAGAGTCTATAGTTTTCATCAGGTATTCAACGCAATCTTAGGCACCCCACTTTTAAGAACCATTAGCATAGAGGTAAAAGCACCTGTGATTTTCTCTTCCTTATCTCAAACACAGTGGAAAGCAGAACAGTAGCTAGCCATACATCTTGAATGACTTTTGTGAAAAATAGTCCTTAACTGAATGCCAAAACGTAGACATTGTGAAAGGAACAGGTGCTGAGTTCAATAGGGACAAACTTCTTTCCCTCTAGGTGTGAGATGAGTGCTCTTAAAACTCCCAAAGCTATTTCTGGCAGAGGCGGTTGTTGTTTCAGAGCAGATAACGAGTCACAGGTAGGCTTTCCTGATACTCACTTAAAAATTGGTGTGCGACAATATGTTTTGCCTAAGAAGACAAATGCTTCTCTGGCGGCTCGGTTGTAAAAAATCTGCCTGCCGATGCAGGAGACGGTTTGATCCCTGGGTCCGGAAGCTCCCCTGGAGAAGGAAATGGCAACCCACTCTCCTATTCTTGCCTGGGAAATCTCAAAGACAAAAGGTCCTGGCAGGCTGTCATCCATGGGTTCACAAAAAGTCAGATTTGACTTAGTGACTAAACAAAACAAGAGGATAAATATATATGGAAATGTGGTGGATACTGTGGTGTCACAGTTTTACTTAATCTATTAATGTATTTCACAACACAGCCATGGGGTTCGCTGGCCAAAATATCTCTGTTTTTGTCCCTGAAAAACAAGCTGGCACACTTCCTTTTTTGCGTTGTTCTTACCAACATCTGTTTAGAATTGTCTGAGCTCTGTTTCTCTGAATTCCAGCTAACATGAGCGATCCATTAACTTTATTTTGTTCCGGGAATGTCTAAATGTTTTTGTTATAAATTCCTGAAGATCACTTAACCTTTGTTAGACACTAGTGCTCTTTGGAAAGGCTTTTTTAGATGAAGCCCTAGTGGGATAAACAGACAACTAATGTTATCAGGATTCTCCTTGATCCTTTTGTATTTTCTGAATGATTGTGCATATATAAGTTCTAGACTTCCTCAACTGCCAAGAATTATTCTAATTTCTGACATTTATTACAAATTCTGGCAATCTAACTATTGGTGTTTCGTTGCAGAGACCAGTTATTTTCAATGCACTGGTATGATGTAATATTAGATGTTTCAGAATTCCTTCTCACCTTGATGCATTAAATTTTTATTTTATTTCCTGTTTATGATTTTGGTTGTTAATAAACTAATATTAAGCTAGCATGACTACTATTTCCCTTTAATACTAAATTATAGCATTTTGATAAATTTAAAAGGCTTCCATTTTTTTAAAATTTTCTAACCTATTTTATAAATGTGACAGGATAACTTTTAGTGAGACGTTTAGTGTATTTTTATATCTTGAGGTTTTTTATTTGCAGTGCTGCTGTTCCTCTGCCCTCGTTCTGATCTTTTGTACATATCAGGGTGTCATAGGCAGGGTCTGGGAGGGATGTTAGTTTTCTCTTTCTGTTTCCTTTGTGTGCTTATTTCTCGCCTATGGAGTAAAACATAAAGTAAGGTCATGGCTTTGTACATCTTTCTTCTGATGGTTACACCTAATTTCTGAAATTAATGTACCTGCATCACATCAAACATTTTCGTAAGACCTACTTCACGTTACAGGCACAGTGTTCTTTTTTATCTGAACATAAAAATTTTGTAAATTTACTTGCTAACACTGTCCTTGGAAGAAAAGTACAAGAGAATATGAGTATGCCAGAAAACAAGGAAATATTCAATTCCAATGTTGATAAAAGGAAATACAAGCTAGCTCATATGGGTTCCCACTGGCCAAATTTGGAATAATTAGAGCATGAGTAAGAACCATAATGTTTTTTATTAATGAATTTATTTATTTTTTATTGAAGGATAATTGCTTTACAGAATTTTGTTGTTTTCTGTCAAACCTCAACATGAATCAGCCATAGGTATACATATATCCCCTCCCTCTTGAACCTTCCTCCTATCTCCCTCCCCATCCCACTCCTCTAGGTGGATCCAGAGCCCTTGTTTGAGTTTCCTGAGACATACAGCAAATTCCCGTTGGCTATCTATTTTACATATGGTAATGTAAGTTTCCACGTTTCTCTTTCCATACATCTCACCCTCTCCTCCCATCTCCTTGTATGTATTGAAACAGACACATGTACACCAATGTTCATTGCAGCACTATTTACAATAGCTGGAACATAGAAGCAACCTAGATGTCCATTGACAGATGAATGGATAAAGAAATTGTGGTAGATATACACAATGAAATATTACTCAGCCATAAAAAGGAGCACATTTGAGTCAGTCTAATGAGATGGATGAACCTAGAGCCTCTTATACAAAGTGAAGCAAGTTAGAAAGAGAAAGATAAATATCATATACTAATGCATACATATGGAATCTAGAAAGATGGCTCTGAAGGATTTATTTGCAGGGCAGCAATGGAGAGACAGACATAGAGAACCACAAATTTGACAATTATAAATAATAGAACAGATAAACATCAATGAGTCTAAAAGAAGTTAAAGGGGGAAAAACTCATTTGCCTTCATTGGTGATGACAATTATAGCAACGCCTTACTTAGAAAACTGGCAATTAAAGGAAAAAATAAGTATCTATCCTAAGTATTTATCTTGCCTTATTCATGGAAGTAGAATTTATCTTACTTAATAAGAGGAAATGTTCTTTTATATATAAATGTCAGGTAAAAATTCTATTTATAAAGGATGATAGAATTTAAAAAGTCAAAATTTTGTAACTCAATGTAATAATGAATTCAGGCAAGGATCACCTTCTATATATCTATATAGGGAAGGATCAAGGATGCTAGATTCATTATAGGAAAGACAGTCAAGTGCACAGGTTTTTCACCCTCTACCAAAGTGTCAGTTCATAGACTACTTGTTAATTGCAGTTGGAATAACATAAATTTACAGTGGAGGCATCTGGCTTTCTCCATCCTAACCAAGTAATCAAATATAGGACCATGTATACCCCCTGATGTGAGACGATTTGACTTATGTATCACTATCTATGAAACATTCTCTCAAACATGCCTATGTCTCTGTTGTTTACAGAATAATCTACTTTAAACTTAGTCAAATATTTACATAAAACAAAGGAATAAAATTAAGAAATGAAGTGAAAATGCAAGAAACTATGCAGATAAATCCAGAATGTATAAGAGAACAAGACTAGCTTGGTCATGCATAGGCACAAGAAATAGAGAGCAGGATTATTGTTGTAGATTAAGAGACAAAATATCTAATTGCACTCTCTGAAACTTCACTTATTGGTTTTTCTTAAAGCCATAAAATATGTTTTAGAACACCTGGGGGAAATTTGAATATGGACTGCCATAGATGATGCTATTGGAATCTTACAGAGATAAGAAAGCCTTCTTAAATGAACAATGCAAAGGAATAGAAAAAACAATAGAATGCCAATGACTAGAGATCTATTCAAGAAAATTAGAGATACCAGGGGAATATGTCATGCAAAGATGGGCACAATAAAGGACTGAAACAGTAAGGATCTAACAGAGGCAGAAAAGATTAAGAAGAGGTGGCAAGAATACACAAAAGAACTGTAGAACAAAGATCTTAATGACCCAGATAACCATGCTGCTGTGGTCATTCACCTAGAACCAGACATCCTAGAGTTTGAAGTCAAGTGGGCCTTAGGAACATTACTAGGAACAAAGCTAATGGAGGTGAGGGAATTCCAGCTCAGCTATTTCAAATTCTAAAAGATGATACTGTTAAAGTGTTGCACTCAATATGTCAGCAACTTTGGAAGCCTTAAGAGTGGTCACAGAACTGGAAAAGGTCAGTTTTCATTCCAGTCCCAAAGAAGGGCAATGCCAAAGAATGAATCTTCAAACTACTGCGTAATTGCGCTTATTTCACATGCTAGTAAAGTAAAGCCCCAAATCCTTAAAGCTAGGCTTCAATAGTGTGTGAATCAAGAATGTTCAGATGTACAAGCTGGATTTAGAAAAAGCAGAGGAACCAAATATCAAATTGCCAGTAACCATTGGATCACAGAAAAAGTAAGAGAACTCCAGAAAAACATCTACTTCTGCTTCATTGACTATATGAAAGCTTTTGACTGTGCAGATCAACAAACTGTGAACATTTCTTCAAGAGACAGGAATACCAGACTGCCCTACCTGCCTCCTGAGAAACCTGTATGCAGGTCAAGAAGCAACACTTAGATCTAGACATGGAACAATGGGCTGGTCCAAAATTGGGAAAGGAATACATCAAGGCTATATATTGTCATTTTGTTTTCTTAACTTATATGTGGAGTACATCATGTGAAATGCCTGGCTGGATGAATCCTGAGCGGAATCAAGATTGCTGGGAGAAATATCAACAACATCAGACATGCAGATGACACCACCCTTATGGCAAAAAGCAAAGAGTAGCTAAAGAGCCTCTTAATGAAGGTGAAAGAAGAGAGTGAAAAAGCTGGCTTAAAACTCAGCATTCAGAAAACTGGCATTCATTCATGGCATACAGTCCCCATCACTTCATGGTAAATAGATGGGGGAAACAATGGAAACATTGACAGACTCCAAAATCACTGCAGGTGGTGACTGCAGACATGAAATTAAAAGACACTTGCACCTTGGAAGAAAAACTATGACAAACCTAGAGAGCATATTAAAAAGGAGAGACATTACTTTGCTGACACAAGTCCATATAGTTAAAGCTATGGTTTTTCCAGTAGTCATGTACAGATGTGAGAGTTGGACCTTAAAGAAGGTTGAGTGCTGAAGAACTGATACTTTCTAACTCTGGTGCTGAAGAAGACTCCTGAGAGTCCTTTGACAGTAAGGAGATCAAACCAGTCAATCCAAAAGGAAGTCAACCCTGAATATTCATTAGAAGGACTGATACTGAAGCTGAAGCTCTGGTAATTTTGCCACCTGTTGCAAAGAGCCTACTAACTGAAAAAGACTGATGCTGGGAAAGATTAAAGGCAGGAGGAGAAGGGGAAGACAGAGAATGAGATGGTTGGGTGATATCACCGACTCAATGGACATGAGTTTGAGCAAACTCCGTAAGATAGTAAAGGACATGAAAGCCCGACAGACTGCTATCCATGGGGTTACAAAGAGTCAGACATGACTGAGCAACTGAACGACAACAAGGGAATCTTTAATTTCTTAGGTATGATAATCACATACTATCACTATAAAAGAAAATATCTTTTCTTAGGGAATACATTCTGGAGCATCTTTGTGTCTTTCACTACTTTGACATAATTTATTTTTAAAAAGAAATAAACACATTTATAGCTACATTAAGCAAATGTGGCAAAAGTTAACAATTATTGAATATGCATGTTGAGCATATGGATGTTATTGTTCATTTAACATTTCAGCATTTCAATTGTTTTATACACATTTGGAATACACATTTGGCAATAAAACAATAAAGTCATATGTGTTTTGTATGTGCAATCTTATTTGTGTATACATATGTAATTTAATCTCTAGAAGTACAATTAAAATATTTGATCTTTAAATTCTTTGTATGTTCATATGATGTTACTTTGCTGGGCCTCCAAATCAACTTGTGAAGCCATGTCAGCTCATTTTGGATGGAAGTGCCCTCCATTTCTCTTAAATCTGTTACGCATGCACAGAATTTATGTGGTGTCAGCAGCATGATGGATGTTCCCAATACTATGAGGGAATTATAGACATATGTTGCAGTCATGACTGTACAGAATGCCATGAAATGAGAAAGAACAGGGCAGCTCAGTGAAATCTAGGATGAAAGTAGAGATCAGAAATCTAAGAGCAGGGGAAGATTGTCAAAGTGTATATAAAAGGATTAAGAGGATGGTGAGCATAAGGAGGCAGGACGTATGGAAGCCATGTGTCATAAAATATGCCATATGGTGTTGGAAGGTGGCAAAGAAAGGGCAAGTGCCCTGAAGAGATGATGAAGGTAAAATCACATTGACAAGGACCAGACGGAGTTCAGCACAGTACAAGTGGGTGGCATTCCTATCACAAGGTGATGGGAAGCCTAGAAACAATTCTGAGCTAGCAGGATGGTGAAAATAAAGGAATCCACTTGAGCTGGTGAGTAAAGGACTTTGAGGTCAGAAAAAGTCAAGTGATTTGAAGCCAAGTCAGCTGGAAGAATGAAAATACTATTAGCTTTGAAATAGGTTAAATCTAATTTTAAATTTTTAGCTCTGCTATCTTCTACCTGTGACTTGCCAATCACTTGGGGTCTCAATTTTGTTTTTAAAACTTGTAAGTCAGGATTTTGGAAAAAAGGTAATAATTGGTGAATAATGAACCTTTAGTTTTATTCACAGAGTTAGTCAGATATGATAATCTGATACATGTTAATTTGATTACATACATCCGATCACATAAACTTAACAGCGATTTAGAGAGGATCGTAATTTATTAGGAATTTTTATATTATTAGCCCTCTCTGACCAGGGGAGAAAGTATTGTTCAGCAGAGCAGAGGACAATTATAAAACTCACTCTGGATGAAATCTCTTGAATTGGACTCATTTATCATTCATCAGTTTATTTATTGAGGACATTCTGCATATAATAGATTTTATTCTAGGCAGTGGCTTATATTGAATAGATAGGATATCTGTCTGTGGATTTATAACACGTTGGTTTCTATCTTATTTGTATATTCCTTCAACAAACATTTATTGAATGCTGTCTCTATATTTCATTGGGCAACTTCTATGTACCATGTTCCTAAGACCAATCACACATATACTTTCTATAAAATCAGGTTTTGTTTTTGGTAGATCTAGCTAAGAGCTAGAAACTGTGCTGCATAAAAGATGAGATGAATAAATTATGTTAACCTCATTCAAAAAGCTTGTAATCTGACTGAATAAGGAAGGCCACAAAAAATGTAAATGCAGAAGAGTCACAAATAAAGCTCAGAGAAAAAAGAAATCTCATCTAATTTGTTAGTGAGGAAGAAGCAATAGTAAAAATGTTGACAGAAAATGTGTCATTTGAGAAGATCTTCAAGGAATTAAAATGGTACCTTAGTTTCTCCAGACTGCCAAAGCAAATAAATTAGGTGGCTTAAAAACAACAAAAAAATTATTCTCTCACAGTTCAGGAGAAAAGAAGTATAAAATCAAGGTGACAGCAGATTTGTTTCCTTCTGGAGCTGAGAGAAAGAATCTGTTCATGCCTTCCAACTTCTGGTGATTGTTAGCAATCCTTCATTTTTCTTGGCTCATGGTGGTATCACTCTAATCTCTGACTACATCTTCACATGACATTCCCCTCAGTGTATCTCAGGATACACTTTTTCTTGTAAAGATGCTAATCATTAGATTTAGGGGCTCCACTAAATTCAGCATGATCTCATCTCTAGAGCCCAGGAAAATTACATCTGCAAGACCTATTAGGTCACGTTCTCAGGTTTTGAATGAACACAAATATTTGGAGAGATACTAGTCAACCCGATACAGATGGGAAAGGAGTTCTCCAGGGTGAAGAGAAAAAAATATGATCAGATGTACTTTAGGAATGTATTAACAGAGAAAAGAGTAATCTAGTCTACTTAGAAAGTGCACAAAATGTGGGGAAAGAGGAGAGGTATAGACAAAAGGAGCTCTTTTTCATCCTTTGATACTCATAGCCAGTGTCACACTTTGTAGGCTCTTATCAAACAATCCTTTTCTGTCCTCCAGAGAATTAACTGATTTTTCTTTTGTATTCCCATTACACTTTATCCTTAACTCTTTAATAGCACTCACTGTATTGCATTGAAATTTTATATATACATATCTATTTTATTAGACTGATTCAGGATGTAACTAAGCTATTTGGCTTAGTATTCCCAAAGCTTAGCACAGGGCTGAACACATCATAATCACGCACTAAGTACTTGTGGAAGAGTGAAGGGATAAACATGGATGGGAGGAACAAAGAGGGAAGGGGAGACAGACGGATGGGTGGATAGATAGATAAGATAGTTAGCCCTGTGATGCTTTACAGAGGATCCAGAATGCCAGCTTGAGAATTCTAGGCTTTATTCTGTAGATAATGAGCAATCTCCACAGGTTTCTGAATAGGGGAATAATAAATTATAACTATGCTTTAAAATTCAATATCTGTCAATGGTATTTTATATGAATTGGAAACAAAGGAAAATCTCAAAAGAAAGATAAATTTCAAAGACTATTGTTAGGAATTGTGGACCCAAAACAGCCCTTGTGCTTTGGGGATGGAAAGAAGAAAAAAATGGAGGCAAAATGAACAAGCTTAGTGATTGGACTACTCTAGTCCCATTAACATAAAAAGTTAGGTAGGAAAAAAAATAACTTTCATTTGCAAATGGTAATTTACCTTGGGATGTTTTAAGAGTTCAGGGAGAACATTCCAGAATCTAAATTTTACTGTACAATGAGATTGTTGCCAGTTGCTAAGTCCTGTCCAACTCTGCGATTCCATGGACTGCAGCATACCAGTCCTCCACTATCTCCCAGCGTTTGCTCAAGTTCATATCCACTGAGTTGGTGATATCATCCAACTATCTCATCCTCTGCCACCCTCTTCCCCTTTTGCCTTCAGTCTTTCCCAGCATCATGGTCTTTTTCCAGTGAGTCAGTTCTTTGCACCAGGTGGCCAAAGTATTGGAGCTTCAGCATTAGTCCTTCCAACGAATATTCAAGGTTGATTTCCTTCAGGATTGCCTGACTTGATCTCCTTGCAGTCCAAGGACTCTCAAGAGTTGTCCCCAGCACCACAATTCAAAAGCATCAATTCTTTGGTGCTCAGCCTTCTTTATGGTCCAACTCTAACATCCATACATGATACATGACTATGGGAAAACCTGTAGCTTTGATTATATCGACCTTTGTCAGCAAAGTGATGATGTCTTTGCTTTTTAATATGCTGTCTAGGTTTGTCATAGCCTTCCTTCCAGGAAGCAAACATCTAATTTCATGGCAATCACCATCTGCAGTGATTTTGGAGCCCCAAAAAAGGAAATCTGTCATTGCTTCCACTTTTTCCCCTTCTATTACCCATAAAGTGATAGGACTACATGCCATGATCTTGGTTTTTTTTTAATGTTGAGTTTTAAGCCAGCTTTTTCATTCTCTTCTTTAACTTTCATCAAGAGGCTCTTTAGTTCCTCTTCATTTTTTGTCACTAGAGCAATATCATCTGCACATCTGAGGTTGTTGATAATTCTCTTGGCAACCTTGATTCCAGCCTGTGACTCATTCAGCCCAGCATTTCACGTTATGTGCTCTGACCTTGATATACTCCTTTCCCAATTTTGAACCAGTCAGTTGTTCCATGTAGGGATCTAACTGTTGCTTCTTGATCCACAAACAAGTTTCTCAGGAGGCAGGTAAGGTGGTCTGGTAGCCCTATCTCTTTAAGAATTTTCCAAGTGGCAAACCAATCCAGTACTCTTGCTGTAAGAACCTATAAACAGTACAAAAAGGCAAAAAAGATATGACACCAAAAGATGAGCTCCCCAGCCTGGAAGGTGTCCAACATGCTACTGGGGAAGAGTGGAGGGCAATTACTTATAGCTCCAGAAAGAATGAAACCTCTGGGCCAAAGTGAACACAACACTCAGTTGTGGATGTGTCTGATGGTGAACATAATGTTCAATGCTGTAACGAACAATACTGCATAACAACCTGGAATGGTAGGTCTATGAATCAAGGTGAACTGGACCTGATCAAGAAGGAGATGACAGGAGTGAACAATATCTTAAGAATCAGTGAACTAAACTGGACAGGATTGGGTGAATTTAATTCAGATGACCATTATAATTTCTACTGTGGGCAAGAATCCCTTAGAAGAAATGGAGTAGCCCTCATAGTCAACAAATGAGTCCAAAATGCAGTACTTGGGTGCAGTCTCAAAAATGACAGAATGATCTTGATTGGCTCTCAAGGCAAAACATTCAGCATTGCAGTAATCGAAGTCTATGCCCCAACCACTGATGCTGAAGAAGCTGAAGTTGACTGGTTCTATGAAGACTGGCAAGAAATTCTAAACTAATACCAAAAAAAAAGAGATGTCTTTTCATCATTCAACTAGATAATCAGGTGGAATATTGAAGTTACCAAGTTAAAAAATAAGAGAAATGGCTTAAGGAGAAAGCATTAAATATTTCTAATATTTAGAGAAATTGAGTAGGAGAAAGAATCTATTAAAACAACTGCTCCAAAAAGTTTTGTGCATTTGTGTGTCTACTTAAGAACAACATAGTCATTGTAGGTTTCATTTATTTAAATTTTCTTTATAATATGGCAACAATTATATAAACAATTGTGAACAAGTTGCTTGTAGACTGGTGCCCTATAGATTTTTTTTTTCTTGTGACTGATAAGCTTTGAGAAACAAGTATTGCTGTGTCTATTTTGGCACGTTTCCTTATCCTTTTGAAAAGAAAAGATTGCCTATGAATAAGTGTTTTGAGGTAGGTATTCAGGGCCGATCTGAGTACAGAAATCAAAATCATGGCACATTAATGCTTTATGTTTAGAATGCCTTATACTTTGGGATTTTCCTTTTCCATAAACTTCTCCACCTTATGCAATTAAGGATCTCTCCTGAAACTCAGCAGGTAAAGGAGGACCAATATACCGATACAGGGGAGCCAGCAGATGTAGTTGGAAAAGGCACACCATGCTTACAAGCGTTATCTCATAGTGGACCTCAGTAATCATCACAGCCGATGTTCTTACTGGACTTCCCCTTGGAATTCTTTACAATATAGGATTCCAGGTCATCAAAACCAATCAATAGGGATTGGGTGAGGTAACAATAGGCGTATTTGATCTTGTTAAACCATCAGGAGTTACTTACAAAATTAAGAAGAAATGTGAACAGAGACATTTATCCAAAATAATAATTTAAGGAAATGTTGAAGCATTTGATCAGATGCTATGCTTCATATCGTAGAGTGTGAAGTCAAGTGGGCCTTAGGAAGAATCACTAGGAGCAAAGCTAGCGAAGATGATGGAATTCCAGCTGAACTATTGCAAATCCTAAAAGATGATGCTGTTAAATTGCTGCACTCAATATGTCAGCAAATTTGGAAAACTCAGCAGTGGCCACAGAACTGGATAAGGTCAGTTTTCATTTCAATCTCAAAGAAGGACAATGCCAAAGAATGTCTAACTACCATACCTTTGCACTAATTTCTCGTGCTACCAAAGTAATTTTCAAAATCCTTCAAGTTGGGCCTCAGCAGTATATATACTGAGAACGTCCAGATGTACAAGCTGGATTTAGAAAAGGCAGAGGAACCAGAGATCAAATTACCAACATTCAATGGATGATATATAAAGGAAAGAATTCCAGAAAAACATCTACTTCTGCTTCATTGACTATACTAAAGCATTTGACTATATGGATCACAAAAAACTGTGGAAAATTCTTAAAAAGATTGGCATATCAGACCATCTTATGTGTCTCCAGAGACACTTATATGTGGGTCAAGAAGCAACAGTTGAACTGGACATGGAACAAAGGGCTGGTTCAAAATTGGGAAAGGAATATGTCAAGGCTGTATATTGTCATTATGCTTGTTTAACTATATGTGGAGTACATCATGTGAAATGCCAGGCTGGATGAATTCTAAACTGGAATCAAGATTGCTAGGAGAAATATCAACAACCTCAGATACGCAGATGATACCACCCTAGCAGCAGAAAATAAAGAAGAACTAAAGAGCCTCTTGATGAAGGTGAAAAAAGAGAAAGAAAAATCTGACTTAAAACTCAACACTCAAAAAACTAAGATCATGGCATACAGTCCCATCACTTCATGGCAAGCAGATGGAGAAAAAATGGAAATGGTGACATTTTATTTTATTGGACTCAAAAATCACTGCAGACAGTGACTGGAGCCAAGAAATTAAAAGACACTTGCTTCTTGGAAGAAAAGCTATGACAGACCCAGACAGTTTATTAAAAAGCAGAGACCTCACTTTGCTGGCAAAGGTGGATATAGTCAAAACTATGTTATTTTCAGTAGTCATGTATGGATGTGAGAATTGGACCATAAGGAAGGCTGAGTGCCAATGAATTAATGCTTTCAAATTGTGGTGCTGGAGAAGATTCCTGAGAGACCCTTGGACAGCAAGGAGATCAAACCAGCCAATCCAAAAGGAAATCAACCTTGATTATTCATTGGAAGTTGAAGCTCCAAAACTTTGTTCATCTGATGCAAAGATCTGACCCATTGGAAAAGACCCTGATTCTGGGAAAGATTGAGGGGAGGAGGAGAAGGGGGCAACAGAGGATGAAGTGGTTGGAGACATCACCTAGTCAATGGACATGAGTTTGAGCAAACTCCGGGAGATAGTAATAGACAGGAAAGGCTGATGTGCTGCCAGTCAAACACAACTTATTGGCTGAACAAGGAAAAAACATCCTTCAAATCAGACAAGAGTGCCCTTGTAGGGTAAAGCTTAAGATGGGGATGGAAGGACAAATTGTTAAGAATCAGTTTGGCCAATACTCATGTTTAAAATAATCTATGAAAAGAGGTTTGGGTGTAAAAATTAAGGGATACTGAGGTCAGAGACACAAATAAATTAAAGGAAAAATGGAAAAATCAGGGTGATGCTGTATGTAGGTATTAAAAGTGAGGCAAGTGGAAATGAAGTAGAAAGCAGAACTTTAGCTCTAAATAAAATTAGACATCAATGTTTCTGAGTTTCATAAAATGTTTATGGCCTTGTACTGGCCCTTCTGATACTCAGTCCATTGAAAATGCTTAGGTGATCTTGACATAAATCAACATTAATTCTGAAGGTTGTAACAATGGGAACCAGAAATTGATTTTTTAAATTAATTAATTTCTTTTAATTGGAGGTTAATTACTTTACAATATGGTAGTTGTTTTTGCCATACATTAACATGAATCAGCCATGGGGGTACATGTGTACATGACTTTTTTTAAAAAAAGCAAAGTTGTTTCTTAATTGGTTTTACTAAAACTTTACTATCAACTAAATTATTCGCATCTGATTTACTTTTGAATCATTAAAGGGGGAGTCTGAAAATAATGGTATTTTCATGCACTGTGATGTGTGACTATGTGTTTTATCAGATGCTGGTTCTTGTTAAACACTTATTGAGCCACCACAACTTCTCATGCGTGCCTATTTACCCTCACACCTTACAAATAAGAAAAGAAGAAAGCAGCCAGGGAGATGGCAGCACAATAGGATGGGGAGACCACTTTCTCCCCCACGAATACATGAAAAGATCATCTGCAAGAGAAGCAACTACCCCAAGAAAACTTCTGAAAGCTGGCGGGGGAACTCAGAAACCCAGAGATATGCATGGCCCATCGGGGACTGCGCCCTCATGGTGCACCTTGGACCCTGAGAGGCCTGGACCTGGGACGTGCACCCAGACACATAGCCCACCATTGATGGTATGCTTGAGGAACGCAGGGAAGCCTTCCCAGGCTTGGACCCGGATGTGCACACGACCTTGAGCTATGGCAACCCCAGTGTGGTCCATCCACTGGGAGTACCCCCCACTGTGCTGGTGGTGTTTACTTGCGGTCCGTCTCCACAGCACAACTGAGCAAGGGAGCCTGAATAAATGGCCACTTTTGCCCACTCATGTCAGGGCAGAGATTAGACACTGAAGAGAATTGCAATCAGAGGAGGGCAAAGAAAACAAAGAAAGAAAGGGGAACCACCTGGGAAGTATCAGATGCAACAGATTAAAACCCTGCAGTTAATGCTAACACTGTGCATTTGAGACTTAGAATAAGCACAAGAAAAAAACAAGGGGCTATCTGACACTGAAATGACCCCATACTGCCAACAATGCTCCAGAGAAATTCCTAGATATATTTTTATGATTATTGTTTTTTAATTTTTAAAAAAATTTTAGTTCTTTATTACTCCTTTAACTTTCATTTTTATAGCCTACTATTTTCTTTTTAAAAACCTCATTTTTTAAACAAATTCCAGATTTTAAAACATTTTTGTGATCGATTTTGTTTTGTATTTTTTTATTGTACTTTTGAGAGTCTAAGCTCTATTCTAGGTTTTTAATCTTTGCTTTTTGATATTTTTTATTAATTTTGTACTTTTAATAGTCTAATTTTTAGTATCTATTTTCACTTAGGGATTTGATTACTGGCTTGATTGCTCTTTTCCTTTCTGACTCTCCCTTTTGTCCTCCTGGCCACCTCCACTTCCCTCCTCCTTCTTTTCTTCTCTATATAAATGTGTGAATCTCTCTGGGTGTTCCTGAGTGGAGAGTTGTGGAGAATTGTTTGACCATTAACCTTGGGGTTTTATCTTCTGCACTGTGTGGACAGAAAAGTCTTAAGGCTACTGTAAGAGGCAGACCAAAACCCAGAGGCAGGAGGCTCAACCACAGAACTTTGGAGTACCACAAAACTCCTGACCCCAGGGAACATTAATAGGTGAGAGCCCACCCAAAAGCCTCCATACCTACATTAAGGCCAAGAGCCAGCAAGCTCCAGTGCAAGACACCTCATGCCAGTCCTCCAACATAAAGGAACTCAACCCTGAACATTAAGAGAAGGATGTCCAAAGTCATACCAAACCCAAAGATACCATAAAACCCACTACTGGACACTGCATTGCCCTCCAGAGAGAAGAGATCCAGCTCCATCCACCAGAACAGAGACACAAAGTCCCCCAACCAGGAAACCTTCACAAATCACTTGTCCAACCTCACCCACAGGGAGCAGACTCCACAATTAAAAGGAAATATGACCCTCCAGCCTGCAGGAAGGGGAGCCTAAGCACAGCAAACTAAATGAAATGAAAAGACAGAGAAATATACAGCAGATGAAGGAACATGATAAAAACCCATCTAACCAAATAAAAGAGGAGGAGATAGGGAATCTACCTGAAAAAGAATTTAGAATGATAGTAAATATTATCCAAAATCTTGAAAAGAATATGGAGTTACAGATAAACAGACTAGAGACATAGATTAAGAATTTTAACAAGGACCTAGAAGAAATAAAGAATAGTCCATCAGTAATGAACAATGCAATAACTGAGATTAAAAACACCCTGGAGGGAACCAACTGTAGAATAACTGAGGCAGAAGAAAGGATAAGTGAGGTGGAAGATAGAATGGTGGAAATAAATGAAGCAGAGCTGAAAAAAAAAAAAAAAAGACTAAAGAAGTGAGGACAGCCTCAGAGACTTCTGGGACAAAGTTAAATGCCCCAACATTTGAATCCTAGGAGTTCCAGAAGTAGAAGACAAAAGGAAAGGGTATGAGAAAATACTTGAGGAGATAATAGTCAAAAATGTCTCTAAAATGGGGAAAATAACCACTCAAGTTCAAGAAGCCCTGTTCAGTTCAGTTCAGTCGCGCAGTCATGTCCGACTCTTTGCGACCCCATGAATCGCAGTACGCCAGGCCTCCCTGTCCATCACCAACTCCCGGAGTTCACTCAGACTCACGTCCATTGAGTCCATGATGCCATCCAGCCATCTCATCCTCGGTCGTCCCTTTCTCCTCCTGCCCCCAATCCCTCCCAGCATCAGGGTCTTTTCCAATGAGTCAACTCTTCGCATAAGGTGGCAAAGTACTGGAGCTTCAGTTTTAGCATCATTCCTTCCAAAGAAATCCCAGGGTTGATCTCTCAAGAAGCCCAGAGAGTCCCAAACAGGATAAACCCAAGGTGAAACACACCAAAACACATATTGATCAAACTAACAAAAATTAAACACAAAGAGCATATATTAAAACCAGCTAGGGAAAAGCAACAAATAACATACAAATGGATCTCCATAAGGATAATAGCTGATAGAAACTCTTCAAGCCAGAAGGGAATGTCAGGATATACTTAAAGTGATGGAAGACAAAAACCTACAACCAAGACTATATTACCCGGCAAAGATCTCATTCATATTTGAAGGAGAAATCAAATACTTTACAGACAAGCAAAAGCTGAGAGAATTCAGCACCATCAACCAGCTCTTCAACAAATGCTAAAGGAACTTCTCTAGATAGGTAACACAGAAAAGGTTTATAAAAATGAACCCCAAACAATAAAGTAAATGGTAACAGGATTATACTTATCAATTATCTTAAACATAAATAGCTTAAATGCTCCAACCAAAGGACAAAGACTGGCCAAATGGATACAAAAACAAAACCCCTATATATGCTGTCTATAAGGGACTGACCTCAAACCTGGGACACATACTGACTGAAACTGAGGATCTGGAAAAAGATATTTCATTCAAATGGAGACCAAAAGAAACTGGGAGTAGCAATACTCATCAGATAAAATAGGCTTTAAAGACCACTATAAGACACAAAGAAGGACCCTACATAATAATCAAGATATCAATGCAATAAGAAGTTTTAACTATTATAAATATATCACCAACTTGATGGACATGAGTTTGAGCAAGCCCAGGAGTTGGTGATGGACAAGGAAGCCTGGCATGCTGCAGTCAACGGAATCATAAAGAGTTGGACATGACTAAGCAATTGAACTGAATTGATGCACTCAACATAGGAGCACCTCAATAAATAAGGCAAATGCTAACAAGGGGAACTTGAAAAGGGAACTTAACATCAACACAATATTAGTGGAGACTTTAATACCCCACTCACACCAATGGATAGGTCAACCAGACAGAAAATTAACAGGGAAACACAAGCTTTAAATGACACATTGGACCAATTAGAACTAATTTATATCTGCAAGGCATTTCACCAGAAACAAGGGATTTCACTTTTTTCTCAAGTGCACATGGAACATTCTTTGAACACATGCACAGGATAGATCACATACTGGACACAAATCTCGACTTGGTAAATTTAAAATAATTGAAATCATTTCAAGCATCTTTTTTGATCACAGTGCTGTAAGATTAGATATCACCTATAGGGAAAAAAAAACTATGAAAAACATAAACATATGGAGGCTAAACAACATACTTTGAATAACCAACAGATCACTGAAGAAATCAAAAGGGAATAAAAATATGCATAGAAACAAATGATAATCAAAACACAACAATCCCAAACCTATGGGATTCAGTAAAAGCAGTGTTAAGAGAGAAGTTCATAGCAATACAAGCCTACCTCAAATAAATAACCTAACTTTACACCTAAAGCAACTAGAAAAAGAAGAAGAAGAACAACAACAACAAAACAAAAATTAGTAGAAGGAAAGAAATCATAAAAATCAGAGAAGAAATAAATGAAAAAGAAATGAAGGCAAGTATAGCAAAAATCAGCAAAACTAAAAGTTTGTTCTTTGAGAAGATTAAAAAAAATAGACAGTTAGCCAAACTCATAAAAAAAAAAAAAAGGAGAGGGAAGGCTCAAATTGATAAAATTAGAAATAAAAATGGAGAAATCACAACAGACAACACAGAAATACAAATGATCATAAGATGCTACAATGAGCAACTATATGCCAACAAAATGGACAATTTGGAAGAAATGGGCAAATTCTTAGAAAAATACAACTTCCAAAACTGAACCAGGAAGAAACAGAAAATTTGAACAGACCAATCTCAAGCACAGAAATTGAAACTGTAATCAAAAATCTTCCAACAAACAAAAGTTCAGGACCAGATGGCATCACAAGTGAATTCTGCTGAAATGTAGAGAAGAGATAACACATACCCTACTCAAACTCTTACAGAAATTTGCAGAGGAAGGAAAACTCCCAAGCTCATTCTACAAGACCACTATCACCTTGATACCAAAACCAGACAAAGATGCAACAACAGCCAAAAAAGAAAGAAAGAAAAAAAAGAAAACTACAAGCCAACATCACTAATGAAGATAGATGCAAAATCCTCAAAAAAATTCTAGCAAACAGAATCCAACAACACATTAAAAAGATCATACATCATGATCAAATGGGCTTTATTCCAGGGATGCAAGTATTCTTCAATATTCACAAGTCAATCAATGTGATATACCATACTGACAAATTGAAAGATTAAAAACCATATGATTATCTTAATAGGTGCAGAGAAAACCTTTGACAAAGTTCAACACCCATTTATGATAAGAATTTTCCAAAAAGTAGGCATAGAAAGAACATACCACAACATAATAAAAACCATATACCACAGACCCACAGCAAACATTATCCTCAATGGCAAAAAGCTGAAAGCATCCCCTCTAAAATCAGGAACAAGACAAAGGTGCCCACTATAACCACTACTATTCAACATAGATTTGGAAGCTCTAGCCACAGCAATCAGAAAATAATAAGAAATAAAAGGAATCCAGATTGGAAAAGAAGTAAAGCTAATTGTTTGCAGATGGCATGATCCTCTGCACAGAAATCCCTAAAGATGCCACTAGAAAATTATTAGAGCTAATCCATGAATATAGTAAAGTTGCAGGATATAAAATGAATACCCTGAAATCCCCTGTATTCCTATACACTAACAATGAAAATGAGAAAGAGAAATCAAGGAAACAATCCCATTCAACACTGCAATGAAAGAACAAAATACTCAGGAACAAATTTACCTAAAGAAACAAAAGACCTGTATATCAAAAACTATAAAACACTGATGAAAGATATCAAAGATGACATAAATAGATAGAGAAATATACCATGTTCATGGATTGGAAGAATCAATATAGTGAAAAAGATTATACTACCAAAGCAATCTATAGATTCAGTGCAATCCTTATCAAACTACCAATGGTATTTTTCACAGAACTAGGACAAATAATTTCACAACTTGTATGGAAACACAAAAGATCTTGACTAGCCAAAGCAATGTTGAGAAAGAAGAATGGAACTGGAGGGATCAACCTTCCTGTCTTCAGACTATACTTCAAAGCTACAGTCATCAAGAGAGTATGGTACTATGTAAAGACAGAAATGTAGAACAATGGAACAAAATAGAAAGTCCAAAGATAAATCCATGCACCTAGTGACACCTTAGCTTTGAAAAAAGGAGGCAAAAATATATAATGGATAAAAGACAGTGTCTTCAACAAGTGGTGCTGGGAAAACTGGTCAACTGTGTAAAAGAATGAAGCTAGAACACTTTCTAACACCATACACACAAACAAATTCAAAATGGATTAAAGACCTATATGTAAGACCAGAAACTATAAAACTCTTAGAGGAAAACATAGGCAGAACACTCTCTGACATAAATCACAGCAAGATCCTCTATGACTCATCTCCCAGAGTAATGGAAATAAAAACAAAAATAAACAAATGGGACCTAATTAAACTTCAAAGCTTTTGCACAATGAAGAAAACTATAAGCAAGGTGAAAAGACAGCCTTCAGAATGGGAGAAAATAATAGCAACTGAAACAACTGACAAAGAATTAAGCTTCAAAATATATAGGCAGCTCATGCAGCTCAATACCAGGAAAACAAACAACCCAATCAAAAAGTGAGCAAAAGACCTAAACAGACATTTTCCCAAAGAAGACATATAGATGGCTAACAAACACATGAAAAGATACTCAACATCACTCATTATTAGAGAAACGTAAATAAAAACCATAATGAGGTATCATCTCACACCAGTCAGAATGGAATGAAGTGAAGTGAAGTGAAGTTGCTCAGTCATGTCTGACTCTTTCTGACCCCATTGCCTGTAGCCTACAACACTCTTCTGTCCATGGGATTTTCCAGGCAAGAGTACTGGAGTGGGTTACGTTTCCTTCTCCAGAGGATCTTCCTGACCTGCAAATTGAACCCTAGGGTCTCCCACATTGTAGTCAGATGCTCTACCATCTGAGCCACCAGGGAAGTCCACCAGTCAGAATAGCCATCATCAAAAAGTCCCCAGATAATAAATGCTGGAGAGGTTGTGGAGAAAATGGAACCGTCTTGCACTGTTGTTGGGAATGCAAACTGGTACAGCCATTATGGAGAAGAGTGTGGAAATTCCTCAAAAAACTGGGAATAGAACTGCCATATGACCCAGCAATCCCACTGCTGATCATGCATTCCGAGGAAACCAGAGTTGAAAGAGACACAAGTATCCCAGTGTTTACTGAAGCATTTTTTACAATAGCTAGGACATGGAAGCAACCTAGATGGCCATCGGCAGATGAATGGATAAGAAAGTTGTGGTATATATACACAGTGAAATATTACTCAGCTATAGAAAGGAATATATTTGAGTCAGTTCTTATGAGGTGGATGAACCTGGAGCCTATTATACAGAGTGAAGTAAATCAGAAAGAGAAAGACAAATACTGTATATTAATACATATATATGGATTTAGAAAGATGGTAATGACAATCCTACATGCAGGGCAGCAAAGGAGATACAGATGTAATGAAGAGACTTCTGGACTCATTGGGAGAAGGTGAGGGTGGGATGATTTAAGAGGATAGCAATGAAACACGTACATTATCATATGTAAAGCAGATGACCAGTGCAAACTGGATGCATGAAGCAGGGCATGAAAGCCAGCACTCTGGGACCAACCAGAAGGATAGGCTGGGGAGGGAGGTAGGAGAGGGGTTCAGGATGGGGGGACAGATGTGTACCTGTGACAGATTCATGTTGATGTGTGGTAAAACCATCACAATACAGTAAAGTAATTATCTTCCAATTAAAATAATTTAATTTTTTAAAAAGTCATTTGGCTTTTGGTTTGAAACCCATTTATACTGGGGAAGGGGAGGGAAGACGGAAGGTTGGAGATTCAAGACATCCTCAGAATATTCTCAGAATCCTTTTAATTCCTTGATGTAAAAAGATCTCAAGTTCAATGATCTCTGCTACTGCATCACCAACTCAATGGACATGAATCTGAGCAAACTCTAGGAGATGGTGAAGGATAGAGAAGCCTGGTGTGCTACAGTCCATGGGGTTGCAAAGGGTTGGATACAACTGAGTGGCTGAGCAACAACAACTGCGTGAAAAAATACTCAAAACCTGTATCCTGTTGGTTGTTAGCAAATGTGACACAAATTCTTTTCCTTTTCTAACTGTGATGTAACCTTACCACTGCTGCATTCAAGTAAAGCTCCAAAGGCCCTCTCTGCTCCTAGACTTAATGGATGAAGTTAACAAACCAGTCTGCTGTCCTGGTGTTTCCTGGTTGCTCAGGGCTAGTTGTTAGCAGCTCATTTGGCAACTCAGTAGGAGACGTTAATAAGCAGGGAGAGTTGAAGAGTGCTACCCAGAAGGAGCAGGGATTCTGTGCCCACTAGGGAAGACAAACAAAGAAGTTGGGAAGTATTTATTTCCTCTGTTGGGGAATCTTTTTCTCCATAGGACTTGAGTTCAAACAGGGGCCAACGCCTTGTTGCCCCCACATGAGAGGCACAGAATCGAAGTGCCCTGAAAGTGAATTATGATTAGAAAAGGGATCAGAGACTTGACCTGCAGTCAGGAATCCAAAAGGTTTTGTTGCTCTCCATAGTCAAAGGCTATTGCTTCCTGCAAGTAAGATCTCACTGTTCCCTGAAGTTTAAGTGTATTCCGTCTTTTGCCCATTGAGAGTCCCTTGCTGCTAAGAACTACTATGAAATTTAGCACTTGTTTAATGTAAAATAAATTCTTTGTGATCAGCCATGATTGCTCTGATAGTTTGCAAGTCTGCTGTCAAGGGAAAAGTAAAGTGAGGGACACTTTACCTAATATAGGTTTTATTAAATGGTCACTTTTGAAGAGATATTAACATGACATACCTTCGCATACTCATCACGGTCTCTTCAGTTCAGTTCACTTCAGTTGCTCAGCGTGTCCGACTCTTTGCGACCCCATGAATCGCAGCATGTCAGGCCTCCCTGTCCATCACCATCTCCTGGAGTTCACTCAGACTCACGTCCATCGAGTCCTTGATGTCATCCAGCCATCGCATCCTCTGTTGTCCCCTTCTCCTCCTGCCCCCAATCCCTCTCAGCATTAGAGTCTTTCCCAGTGAGTCAACTCTTCGCATAAGGTGGCCAAAGTACTGGAGTTTCAACTTTAGCATCATTCCTTCCAAAGAAATCCCAGGGCTGATCTCCTTCAGAATGGTGTGGTTGGATCTCCTTGCAGTCCAAGGGACTCTCAAGAGTCTTCTCCAACACCACAGTTCAAACGCATCAATTCTTTGGCGCTCAGCCTTCTTCACAGTCCAACTCTCACACCTATACATGTCTTACTCTGCCCCCCCAAAAAAAACTCTTAATGGATTGGGTGCTGAAATGGCAGAATCTTTACAAACATTTCTTTCTTTACATACAAGAAGCCACCACAGTTGTTTTAAGCTGGAAAAAAGCAGTACCAGGAAACTAATGTCTCTGAAATACATGGCATCAATTATGTTTGCAGTCATTGATATATGTACTACTGTGATGTTAGAGAAGATGGTCAACCATGTCTATGTCTATTCAGTTCTACCTATAATCTCTTTAACAAAAGTCTGAGCATTCACAATATAACCAAAGGACACAGAGGCTGTTCGGGGCTCACCCATCGCTGTTTCTAGCATGCAGAATAGTAGTTTATTTCAAATGATCTTTTTCAGATTAAAAAAGTAATACCTAGTGATAAATATCATCAATGTTTTTGAAGACTTTGTTTTTTAGAGTAGTTTTAGGTCTATGACAAAACTGAGAGGAAAGTAGAGAGATTTTTCCTTATATCTCCTATCTATCTCCATTACTATATCACTCACCAGAACAGTTCATTTCTTAAAAATCTAGTATGAACCTGCATTGATGCATTATTATCAACCACAGTCCATGGTTTTCCTATGGATTTACTCTCCAGTTCATTCAGTTCAGTCGCTCAGTCATGTCCAACTCTTTGTGACCCCATGAATTGCAGCACACCAGGCCTCCCTGTCCATCACCAACTCCCAGAGTACACTCAGACTCAACTCCATCAACTCAATGATGCCATCCAGCCATCTCATCCTCTGTCGTCCAATTCTCGTTCTGCCCCCAATCCCTCCCAGCATCAGAGTCTTTTCCAATGAGTCAACTCTTTGCATGAAGTGGCCAAAATACTGGAGTTTCAGCTTTAGCATCATTCCTTCCAAAGAAATCCCAGGGCTGACCTCCTTCAGAATGGACTGGTTGGATCTCCTTGCAGTCCAAGGGACTCTCAAGAGTCTTCTCCAACACCACACTTCAAAAGCATCAATTCTTTGGCACTCAGCTTCCTTCATAGTCCAACTCTCACATCCATACATGACCACAGGAAAAACTATAGCCTTGACTAGATGGACCTTAGTTGGCAAAGTAATGTCTCTGCTTTTGAATATACTATCTAGGTTGGTCATAACTTTTCTTCAGAGGAGGAAGCATCTTTTAATTTCATGGCTGCAATCACCATCTGCAGTGATTTTAGAGCCCCCAAATATAAAGTCTGACATTGTTTCCACTGTTTCCCCATCTATTTCCCATGGAGTGATGGGACCAGACGCTATGATCTTCATTTTCTGAATGTTGAACTTTAAACCAACTTTTTCACTCTCCATTTTCACTTTCATCAAGAGGCTTTTTAGCTCCTCTTCACTTTCTGCCATAAGGATGGTGTAATCTGCATATCTGAGGTTATTGATATTTCTCCCAGCAATCTTGATTCCAGCTTGTGTTTCTTCCAGTCCAGCGTTTCTCATGATGTACTCTGCATAGAAGTTAAATAAGCAGGGTGACAATCCTATTTGGAACCAGTCTGTTGTTCCATGTCCAGTTCTAACTGTTGCTTCCTGACCTGCATACAGATTTCTCAAGAGGCAGGTTAGGTGGTCTGGTATTCCCGTCTCTTTCAGAATTTTCCACAGTTGATTGTGATCCACACAGTCAAAGGCTTTGACATAGTCAATAAAGCAGAAATAGATGTTTTTCTGGAACTCGCTTGCTTTTTCCATGATCCAGCGGATGTTGGCAATTTGATCTTTGGTTCCTCTGCCTTTTCTAAAACCAGCTTGAACATCAGGGAGTTCACGGTTCACGTATTGCTGAAGCTTGGTGTGCAGAATTTTGAGCATTACTTTACTAGTATGTGAGATGAGTGCAATTGTGTGGTAGTTTGAGCATTCTTTGGTATTGCCTTTCTTTCGGATTGGAAAGAAAATGGACCTTTTCCAGTCCTGTGGCCACTGCTGAGTTTTCCAAATTTGTTGGCATATTGAGTGCAGCACTTTCACAGCATAATCTTTCAGGATTTGAAATAACTCAACTGGAATGCCATCATAGCTCAAAGGGAATGCTTGGTTCATAGTGATGCTTTCTAAGGCCCACTTGACTTCATATTCCAGGATTTCTGGCTCTTAGGTGAGTGATCACACCATCATGATTATCTCGGTCAATTTACTCTTGTTGTGCAAATTCTATGCCCTTGTACAAATGTGTAATGACATATGCTTATCATTATATTTCTACTGCTGCAAAGGTCTTCTGTGCTCTGCCCACTCACCCTTCTCTACCCAACCCTTAGGGCTTCCCAGGTGGCACCAATGGTGAAGAACTTGCCTCCCAACACAGGAGATATAAGAGACATGGATTTGATCCCTCAGTGGGGAGATCCCCCTGGAGGAGGGCATGGTAATCCACTCTAGTATCCTTCCTAGAGAATCTCATGATAGAAGAACATAGCAGGCTACAGTCCACGAGGTGCCAAAGAGTCAGACATGACTGAAGCAACTTAGCATGCATGCCCAACCCCGGGCAATCACTAATCTTTTTATTGCCTCCATAGCTTTTCCTTTTCCAGAATGGCATATGGTAGGAATCATATAGCCTTCTCAGATTGGCTTCATTCACTTAATAATATACATTTAAGTTTCCTAAATGTCTTTTCATGATTTGACAGCTCAGTTATTTTTAAGTGAAGTGCTAGTGAAAGTTGCTCAGTCATGTCTGACTTTTTGTGACCCTATGAACTATAGGGATTTGATTTAGGTCATACCTAAATGGTCTAGTGGTGTTGCCCACTTTCTTCAATTTCAGTCTGAATTTGGCAATC